>CAUYQU010005986.1:0-13746 GCA_963574635.1 Cheracebus regulus
TCTCCTTTTCTCTCTTTTTCTAAAATCTCTTCCTCTTTCTCTTTCATTTTTTCTTTCTTTTGCTGTTTCTTTCTTTCTCCTTTTCTCTCTTTTTCTAAAATCTCTTCCTCTTCCTTTCTCTTTCATTCTAAAAAAAAAAAAGAAAAAAGAAAAAAGAAAAATGTCTTGTTTTCTTTTGTTTTTTTCAGAAGACATGTGGAATACACATTCTTTTTGGAAAATTATAGCAAAATAGGAAGGGCAGGAAAGTCACATAATTTCATAACCTCAAGATAAACTCTACTAACATGTTGATATATTTACATTGAATCATTTTCCTATACCTAGTTACTGGCATTTTTTTTCTAATTAGAAAAGAGTTTTACATGTTTTTGTAGGAAACTTGAAAAATATTTTTTAAAAGGCAAAAATTGCCTATAATTCTGTCACCAAGAAATAACTATTGTTAACATTTATCCCTATCTCCATTGTCTTTTTCCAATGAATACAATTTTGTGTGTAGTTTTTATTCTTCCTTTTTATCATTTAGCATCTTGAGGGATTTTATTCATTTTTCTTAAAAATATCTATTTAATTTTTTCCAAATAGTTGTGTAAGCATTTGAAGGCTTATGATATATATGACTTAATATGGTACTTTCATCAAACATTATAATAAAACTATTAATATAATTAGAAACTTTTAGTAAATATCATTTTAATGGCTATATGTTATACCATCATATGAATGTGCCATGTAGTTAGCTTAATAATTCCTGATTATTGGACAGCTAGGTATATCTCATTGTTAACTACTTTTAACATGTACATATTTGTATATAAGCTTTTTATGCATTATTATTTCTTTTTTTTTTTTCTTGAGACAGAGTTTTGTTCTTGTTGCCCAGGCTGGAGTGCAATGGCACAGTCTCAGCTCACTGCAACTTCTGCCTCCTGAGTTCAAGCGATTCTTCTCCCTCAGCCTCCTGAGTAGCTGGGATTACAGGCATCTGCCACCATGCCCAACTAATTTTTGTATTTTTAGTAGAGATGGGGGTTTCATCATGTTGGCCAGGCTGGTCTCGAACTCCTGACCTCAGGTGATCTGCCCACCTTGGCCTCCCAAAGTGCTGAGATTACAGGTATGAGCCACTGCGCCTGGCCTGTTTGTTATTTCTTTGGTACAAATTTCCAGAAACAAATTACTGGGCCGAAGAGCATAAATATTTCAAGCTTTTAATATTTATTACCAAATTTGCCATCCAAAAATATATTGCCAGTTTATTTCCAGCTTTACTCATATGACAGCCTCTTGTTTCTCTATAGCCTTGATAGCATTAGATATATTAAATTTTACAATTTCCCTAGTCTTAAGACAAAAATTTGTGACATCTAAATTTTGTTTTTTATTTTTAATAGTGAAATTGAACATTTTGAGCAAGAATGAACTCTTAGTGATAGAAAAAGATAATCTTCCAACCACTTTGTGGCTTATGAACCCCTCTGTAATCTTATAGAGAGAAGGAGCAAAAGCCAGAAGAGAGACCAAAATGTGACAGAATGTGGGATCTCACTTAGAGCTGTCTTAGTCAGATAATTAAGGTTTTTACTTCTTGCATGGTTTCCTTTATAAGCCATCATATGTTGTCACTTCAATTAAGATCCCCTGTGGCTTCTCTTTAATTTAACCTAAATGTTCTCTCTCCTCTCTTCCTCAGCCAGAAGTCATTGGATCTGCATCACTTTCTTTACGAGCTGTCATTCAATCAGAGCTGCTTTCTTTCAGTGACCAACTTCCAGTGCAACAGGAAAATGGTCAGACTCCATTTGGCCCCCTCAAGGTACGTAGATATACATTCAGAAAAATCAGAAGTTTTTGCTGAGTATGCATTATTGGCTGGCACTGAGGATATAGCAGTGAACAAGAAAAGCAAGGTATTTGATCTTGTGTAACATCTCTTGAAATTGAGCAGTGGAAGTGCTAAGAAGGAAATAAATGGTATGATGTGATAGTACCTGGGAGAAAGTAGGAGATGGTGGTCAGGGAAGATCATTCTAAGGAGCTGACATAGAAGGTGAGAGTTGAAGAATAAGAAGAGAAAGTAGAAAGCACAGAGAATCATTCCAGAGAGAATAACAGGTGCAACAGCCCTAAAGCAGGACTGGGCTAGGAGTCATCAAGGGATAGAATGTTGCCAGAGGATAGTGAGCAAGAGAGAGTGGTAGAAAGTAGGGCTGAATGGTCAGGTAGAAGCCATATCATCAGAGCTTTGTAGGTAAAGGTAAAGCATTTAGATTTTAGCCTAAGAGCCAAGGAAAGGATGTTGAAGCATGGGAGTGACATCATCTGATTTCCATTTTACAAAATTACTGTGTGGAGAATAGACTGCAAGAGGAAAGAGGGAAAATGGGCTGTGGCATTAGTCCCGAAAAGAGATGACTGCTGGTGGCTTAGACTAGAGTAATTGGAATAAAGAAGGTGAGAAGTAACTAAGTGTGCCTGATAGAATGAATTCTGATATATAATTCAGTGGAGAGAGGGTTATTTCCTTGTATTCAGGTGCAATGGCAGAATCTGAATGTGTGGCTTCTGTATAGCTTTGTTCTGGTGAGTATTAAAAATCAGCCGGGTGCAGTAGCTCAGGGCTGTAATGTCAGCACTTTGGGAGCATAAGGTGGACAGATTGCCTGAGCTGAGAAGTTCAAGGCCAGCCTGGGCAACATGGCTAAACCCCATCTCTACTAAAAATACAAAAATTAGCCAGGAGTGGTGGCACGCACCTGTAATCCCAGCTACTCAGGAGGCTGAGGCACAAAAAATTGCTTGAACTCAGGAGGCGGAGGTTGCAGTGTGCCAAGATTGCACCATTACACTCCAACCTGGGTGACAGAGCAAGACGCTGCCTCAAAAGAAAAAAAAATCATCACAGCCATGCCTAAAACATTGTGATGGCTCCCAGTCACTCTAAGGATAAAGTACAAGGCTTACTATATGACCCTGGCCTATAGTTTGAGCCGTCTCTATTATAGCTTCTCTACCAATAACTATATCACACTATGTAAAGAATCAGTAAGTGTCATGCTGGTTCATGCCTCTGTGTTTTTGTCATTGATTATCATACTGCCTTTTCTTCTTGAAAGCCTTCTGCCTCTTCTTGGTTTTAGTAAATACTACTTTGCTTTAAAGACTTATGCAATTATTATTGCAAAAAATTAACATCACCTTACTCTTTTGCTATCCAAGTTATAGTTTTTGCCTGCCTGGTTCATTCTAGACTACAAAGTTTAAAATCAGAAAGAGGTTATAAATAGGATTGATCAACTAGAAATTTTTTCTGTTCTGGCTCTTTTGAGAGAAGTACTATTCTGGATACATTGCTATCTATTTTCAATAGAGCAAAAGAACCTTGCTGTGTAACATTTATGGATTTCAGATTGAAGGAACAGCAAGAACCTTTTACCCCTAGTAATTGAGTCTTCTAACAGTTAGTGACCACTTCTATTCTTCAGATTCATCATTTATCCTACATCCCTTTTCTTTTTTTACTTTTTAACATTTAAACTTTTTAAATACCCTTACTCAGACTCACCAATTCTTACTATTTTTCACATTTTCTTTATGACTGTCTCTCTCCTTCTGTCCCTTTATCTCCTCCTCCATACATGTACATACACATTTTTTCTGAGCTGAGAGTAAGTTGGACATCATGCCTCATTCCCCCTAAATTCTTTAGTTTATATTTTATGTATTTCCTTAGAACAAGGACATCATCATGCATAATACTCTAGAATTATAAAAGTCAGCATAGCATTGATGCTATATCTACAGCCTATACTGAAATTTCACCAATTATACCAATGCCTTCTTTTATAGCATGTTTTTTTTCTAGTCCAGGATTGTTATTTTGTCAGATCTTTCTAATCTCCTTTAGTCGGGACCAGTTCCACAGCCTTTCTTTATTTTTCAATAAGTTGATATTTTTAAAAAGTAAAGCCAGTTATTTTGAAGAATGTTCCTCCACTGGAGTTAACTTGAATCATTTATTGCTATGATGATTGTCAAATGGTGATTTCTGACTCTACCGTCTCTTGTGCATTTATTAATTGGCACTCTACACAGAGGAGCTGTTTCTTCTCTCATATTTATTTTATATCAGGATGGATTCATAGATTCTTATATTATTCAGTAGGTTATAATCCATTATTTTTATTCACTCTAATGCTTAAATTGCCTAGATTTAGTCAGTGGGAGCCTCTTCAACTGGATTCTGGGTCCTTTAAACATGTCTCCATTCTTTTCTAGGAACTTTCTTATATTCTGGCATAACTGGATCTTCCAGGTTCATCTTTTGTTAGTGATAAATGATCCATCTAGTTTTTCTTAGTCTGGCAAGTTAATGTATATGCATTCTGTTAGTATTCTTACTATTAGAGTGCCTGAGGATGAGTTAATTCATTTCCTAATAATCTGATGTTGTTTCCAGCCTCAAAATTCTAATTCCAATTCAAAAGGACTTTCTTATTGACTCTTCTTTTGTGTTTTATAGGTAACCATGGAGCTTCTTACAGATAACAAAGATTTCACTGGTGTCAATACTAAGTTAAGTGGCAACACCTGTTATACCCCACTTTGTGCTCCTGCAAGTCCAAATAAGGCACTACCAGAACTTAACCAAGATAAGACCTGTACCAAAAATCCACAAAACTTAAATCAAATTCATGAGGAAACTGCAAAGAAAGCACAGAACTTGGTGCTCCCCAACCAAAAGTCACCAAGCCCTATAGCACCATATCCGTCAACCTTCATGGCTATGCCAGCCTCCCATAGTTTAGTCAATCAGACAAATGAGTCAACAAAAGAGAGTGCTTTACTGTTGCATGTGCTATTGATGGTGCCAGATGGGAAAGACTTTATTATTGGAGAATCTGAGAAACAACCACCATGCAATGTTTACTTAAATTGCAAACTCTTCAGCACAGAGGAAGCCACCAGATCTGTCATCGCATGGGGCACATCACAACCAGTCTTTAACTTTTCTCAGGTAACTGTACATTCCATATCCGTTAAAGGAATATAGGGGTGGGAGACAAATGCTTCTCAAATCATAATTTCATCTTAAATCTAGAATGTTCAGAGTAGAAGGAACCTTTGTAATTATCTGGCATAGAGATTCAGTCCTACTATTGGATGGGAAGAGGGAAAGACATTGTCAACATTTTAAAACTTTTTGTCTTTATTTCTATTCTGTCTTAGTTCACATGGTTTCTCACTGTTTCTTTTGCCTGAGTTTTGGGATGCTGTTCCTTTCTGCTTCCTCTAAGCCTTTGATCAGTTAAACCTCCCCATCATTCTCCAGTCTCTCCTTATTATTTTATTTTATATATTTCTCCTCACTCTCATTTATTCTTGTATTTACTTCAATATTCATCTTAACTTGATTTCTCTGTATAATGGGGTGCTTAAATTGTTTTCTCTCTTGGTTTTTGTAACTCTACTGTCTTATTTTCTTTCTCACTCGAAGCTGTTCTTTTTCAGTCGTTGGGCCAGGAGGAAAACCAGGAAAAGAGTAGTAACCCTAGTACTTCTTCCTTTAATTGTTGGTGTTTCCACTTATTACTCTATTGCTGGCACTCTTGCAATCAAACCACTTTCCCCCATGGTCATCACATCTAGTCACACAGCTTCAGCAGTCATTTTTATGAAGATAACTTCCACATCTACACTTCTATATAAGCCAGACATTTCCCTTTAGTTTGAGATTTCTGTATCTAACTGCCTGCTAGTCATTACCACCTGGATATCTCAGAAGCAGTTTACACTTGGCACCTAACACATTGCCTGGCACATACTAGGTATTCTCTAAAGATGTGTAAATGAAAGAACGAATTCAAGCATGTTCAAATCTGAATTTTTCACTTCTTCCAAATCTGTGTTTCCTCTTTTTGTCTGCCCTAATTCATATTATAATTTACTCAGGCACCTAAGTAGAACCTGTTAGTTGTCCTTGACTCTCATGTGTAATTATTTATGAAGTCCAATAGATACTATGAACTTAATTATCTCTGGAACACATCCCTTTACCTTCACTCCACTGCCACTACTTCCATTCAAACCCTCACCCTCCTTCCAAATAGCCTTCAGAGCAGTCTAGCTGTTTCCGATCTTTCTTTCTGTGCATTCCCTCCTATATGTACCAATGAGAATGACCTTTCTAAAGCACTAACCCAGACATTTTACTTCCCTGCTTAAAAGTGATTCCCCATTTCCTTCAGGATGGAATGCAAATCCTTCGCATCCAAGACCCTTTAGAAACTGACTATATGTACTTCTCCAGTCTCAACTCCTGCATTCTTCCCTTCATGCTACATAGCCCAGCTGTGCTCAGCTACTTAGAGTTTCCTGCATGTTCTCTGCTACTTCTGTATCTTTATATGTGTTCTTTCTTCTGCTTTGAATTTCCTTTAAGCCTTCATGACACCACTTAAGCAGAGCTTTTTGTGTTAGTTAACTCCTGCTCATCCTTGAGATTTAAGGTTGCTTTGTCCCAGAGGCTGCCTGCAACTTCCTTATTTGGAGGTTAGGTTGCTATGTTAGTTTTACTTTTTTTGGTTTCAAGGAACAGAAATGTGTTCAGGATACAAACATTAGGTTTGTGTCCACCAAGTGTTTCTTAGGTGGATACAAAAGTAGCTCTGCTCTGTTCTTCTGGTGTCTTCCTCTCATCATCCCTCTTCTAATTTCATCCTTTTTGCCTTTTATGTTTTCTATTGGTTTCAACATTGGGGTCTAGCTCCCTTCTACTATTACAGTTGTCCCTACAGCTTGGGTTTCTTCAAATTGGTGAGCCCTTGATTCTACCACTAATTTGACAAAGCTGCTCTTGGCTTAGATCTCTGGTTCTCTCTGTGACTTGTCCTTTTCAACTACCAGCTGGCCAGTTCTGAAGTAATTTTACATTGAACACACTTGACAGCTAACACATTGCCTGGCATGTACTAGGTATTCAGTAAAGATATGTAAATGAAAAAATGAATTCAAACATGTTCAAATACGAATTTATTACTTCAAATTTCCAGAGGAACAGTTGGCTTTGCTCTTTACTGTGACACCTGTTGTGCAAAGTTTTTGGCACTTGGCCATTTTATTCAATGCTATCCAGACAGTGGATTGGCTGCCCTTTGATAAAATACTCAACTCTTGTCAAGTCAGTGCATACTTGTTTCAAAAACATCTTTCTTTCAGTGAGATTTACTAGTGGATCACTTTGCCTTAGAAAGGGTTGGACGAGTTTGGCAGGCACCGTGTTTGACATATTTAACAATCTTCTCTGTGTCCTCAAAACTCCACCTGTATGAGCTTTGTCATCAGAGAACTCACTGTTTTATATCTGGCCTTTATGTGTTAGTCTCTATCAGCAGACTGCTAGTAAGTTTTATTTGTATGTCTTTAGCTCATAACACTGTGTGTTAACAGTAGGCTTTTGGTAAATGCTTATTGAATGAAAGTATAAGTTAATATTTGTCTCAGGTTTGAGTTTTTTGTTTGTTTTGGTTGTTCCTCTCTCCTAGGTGATTCCTGTCTCTCTGTCTTCCACATACCTGGAAAGGCTTAAGAACAACGTGATGGTAATTGAAACTTGGAATAAGGTGTGGAGCCCAGGACAGGACAAGCTGCTCGGGCTGGTGAAACTTCCCCTCCACCAGTTTTACATGTCGTTCAAGTAAATAGGAACTTTTGGAGTATTCTTTATTTTTTAACTTTGTATGGACTGAAAAGGAATTCTTTTGATTTGCAAACATGAATAGCCCAGTAACTCCTTGAAAGACTTTTTTTCAATTCCACCACAGTTGCTGCTCTTTCTCCTATTCTAAAGCAGTCTTACAGATATTGCTTACCATGTTTCAGGCACTATACTAAAAACCTTGCATACATCAAGTCGTTTAATCTTCTTGACAACCCTCTGAGGCAGGTACTTTAATCTGCTTTTTTGTATAGATGAATTAACAAAGACTCAGAGAAGTTAAATTACTTGTCACATATATCATAAAGTAGAAGGTTAGGACCTAAAACAGCACGGCTCTGGAGTCCACGCTCTTCACCAAAAAGCTCTACTGCCAAAAGCTACCACCTCACAAAACTAGTGGTTTACCGTTCTGTCACAGAACTTCACTATTGTTCACACCAGCTATTTGCAAGTTTTCTATAATGAATGTTATCTTTTAGACCTTCAGGTGTAATTACTCCACCTCACTTTTAACACATAGGTGGAGTATTGATTAACCTGAAAGTTATTTCATTCCTTGATGCAAACTGTTCCTTTTTTATTTTGACTCAAGATTCTGACTTTTAATTATTTTAGCACTGGCCTCTTTCTTAGCAGCTTTTTCATACTATTGTGTTTTTTTGTTTTGGGTTTTTTTTTTTTTTTTTTTTAAGACAGAGTATCTGTGTCACCCAGGCTGGAGTGCGGTGGCGCAATCTCCGCTCACTGCAATCTCTGCCGCCCGAGTTCAAGCGATTCTCCTGCCTCAGCCTTCCGAATAGCTGGGATTGCAGGCGCCTGTCACTACACCCAGCTAATTTTTGTATTTTTAGTAGAGACAGGGTTTCACCACGTTGGCCAGGCTGGTCTTGAACTCCTGACCTCATGATCCACCCACCTCAGCTTCCCAAAGTGCTGGGATTACAGGTGTGAGCCACTGTATCCAGCCTCCATTCACATATTTTTAAAAACACTATAACTTTTCTAGTTTCAGATCTATTTTTAACAAACTGAAAAAACAAGTCAAGAAAGAACTAAAACAACTCTGTGATATGATTGATGATTGTTAATTTGCTTATTCACAATTTCTCCCCCTCTAGAGATCCTAAGATTTCTCGCCTGCTACTGGACGCCCAGTACCCCGTTGTTGCTGTCGACCGCTACATGCCTGTGATTGATGTGTTTTCAGGCCACCAAAATGGGAGTCTTCGAGTCTTTTTAGCTATGGGTTCTTCAGATCAAATAATGGCACTACAAAGATTAAAGAATGAAGAAGGAACACTCCCTCCCTTCAGCCGTAGGCCAGCCCATTTCCTGGACCAGCCAACTGTAGCTTCTGTTGCTATGGTAGTAAATGCTATGGTTCACAAAGTCATTATTTCATTTTCTCTTGCATATTTTAGCGAATTTATTGCCCAAATACTTTATTTCTGTCATGAAAGCCTCATCAAAAGAACATAACGTGCACTCCATTGCTTGCTATAAATCAAAGAAATCATTGGTAATTTTCTGTTATGGTTTAAATGGATCTCTGTGTCCCTCCTAGCTCCCTGAATTTATAAAGAAAATCCAATTGAACAACCAAATCTTAATTATCTAATTTACTAGCTTAATTGCCTTTTAAAAAAAATTGGGAGTGGAGAGTGATCCCAAATGTAAGCCAGCAAAATCTTACTCTGCTTATTGGCTGAGTCCATGCTAGAAAATCATTGTGAAGTGCCTGCTTATCTACTAGTAATTTAAAAGTAATTTGTTTTTGTGTTGTGCTGTCCAGTTGAAAAAGCACATTGACATACATTCTCACGTTTATTTTCTTAACAACTATATGAAGAGACAGAATCAAAGAGGTTAAGTTACTTGTCCGGGGTCACATAACTAAGAATGAGAGAACTGGGATTCAGACATAGGTCTTCTAACTTCTTCCACTGTATCATGTACTACTATATCTTATATTTGTTATCTTTACTAGTACAGCCAAATCGCAGTATCCATACCATTTAAGTATGTTATTTTTTAAGTCTGAACCCAAATGACAAATTTAAATGTCTCTAGCAGGGAAAGAACTATTAGGAAAATAACTTTTAGCAAGTTATAGTTTACTTACTGTAAATTTTTCTTAGTTATTTGTTAGATTTTTTTTCTTTCTTTTTTTTTTTTTTTGAGGTGAGGCAAGGTATCTCTCTGTTGCCCAGGCTGGAGTGCAGTGGTGCCATCTCAGCTCACTACAACCTCTGCCAACCAGGTTCAAGGTATTCTCCTGCCTCAGCCTCCCAAGTACCTTAGATTACAGGCATCCACCACTGTGTCAGGTAATTTTTATATTTTTAGTAGAGATGGGGTTTCACCATGTTGCCCAGGCCAGGCTGGTCTTGAACTCTTGACCTCAAGTGATCCTCCCACCTCAACCTCCCAAAGTGCTGGGATTACAGTCGTGAATCACCACGCTTAGCCAGTTATTTGTTAGATATTATTGTTTGTCAATAGATAATTGTATTTTTCAAGTTGAAAATTACATAAAAGCACAAATAAAGAAAAATCATCTTAATTTCCCCAAGTCTGTTTAGGCATTATATATCTCTCACCTTGCAGTATAGACTCAGATTTTGTTAAATTCCTTACTAAAGATTAGAAAATGTTTCTCACTACAAGCACTGAGGAAATCCTTGGAAGATTTACCTGTGGGATTGGATATCTATAAAAACAATTGTTTTTCCTCCTATACTCATGTCTCTCATCCAATTCACCATTTGCAGAACTGAAGTATCAAATTGCTATAACACTATAAAGCCAAGTTAAGTAGCTGTTGTGACTCTGAGGGATTTTTTTTCTCAATTTTTTTGCCTCAGGGAGTCAAATTGCAAGTTTTCTGTTTTGCTAAGGAAAATTTTTGAGCAGATATTGCTAACGTATATTTTAGGGTTTCAAAGCAAAGACCTAATACAATCTCTGTTCTAGATTTTTTGGATTAGTAGTTAAAGTATTCAACACATATATAGTCTCAACTCTTACCTGGAATCCTGAATTCCCCCTTTGAATTTTCCTGAATAATTCATTGTCTAATATCTACTCTATAGAATAGGGATAAAGAACACTGGCTCTGGAGTCAGACTATGTAAGTCTAAACCGGGTTCCACTGTTACTAGCTCTGTATGTTAAATCACCTAATAAAGGTGAGGTGTTTGGTATAGTGCCTGGTTCATAGTAAATACTCAATAAATGCATGATTAATTGTTATTATTACCTTTAGTAACAGTGTCTTCACTATCTCCCCAAGTAGTCCTTACCATTATTGGACAGTCCTGGCATTATCCTCTATTGGTTTGAAAATAGTAATTAGTACCTGTTTGCTTCAAATAGGACATAACAGTACCTATTTGAAGCAAACTGGACATAACAGTACCTATTTCAAGTAAACAGGTACTAATTACTGTTCTAAATGTAGAATTTACTCTAAATTTACTACTTACTCTTTTTCTTATGAAGGGAATAACTCTATTCTTATTATATTAAGAGCTTTTATCAGGAACAAATGTTGAATTTTATGCCTTTTCAGCGTTTGTGTTAATCATTTTTTTGTTCCATTAATGCACTGAATTACATTTATGGATTTCCTAATATTGACCCAGTCTCATAGTCAGATGTACATCCTGTTTAACCTAATTACAATGAGCAGTTTTGAGAGTTATACACAATGAAAATTAAGTATCTGTTTTAGTATCAACTAATTATACTTACCTCTTTATCTATACTCAGACTTCATAGAGAAGCAGGAATATTCTAAGCAAGTTACCTTTTAAAGCTCACCAGTGTCTCTGCTTCATTTAATAGGCAGTGGACCGAGGAAATGGATTGATTGAGCACTACTTTGAGATCTGTGTAAAGATGCTTCAAGGGCTAACCACTTTTCAAGCGACAGTCTGGGGAGAAGCTGATTGTTATGTCCAGTACCACTTTCCAGTTCAACACTCGCAATCCAGTGTGCTGAGAGGACCTGAGTTCCCTGAAAATGGTAGGTTTAGGAGATTAGGCTTTCTCATTCTTATATGGTTATTTTATTGGATTATAGTTAGAAATTTATTTTTCCTGAGTGTATTTTGTGTTGTTGAATATTTCTAGTCTTACTTGGGCAGTAAAACAGGAGATAGGCCACGTTTTTTTTTTATTTTTTAACTATTTTTGTAACGTTTTATTTTGATATAATTTCAAATTTACAAAAACCTGTAAAAATAGTAGGAAGAACTTTTGTATACTCTTTACCTAGATCTACCAATTGTTTGCATTTTGCCCCATCTTATATGCTTTACATGTCCACTCACTCTTATCTATGCACATAGTGTTGATTCTCATTCCTCATAGTAGTTACATTCTATAAAGCCACTATGAATGCTGAATTAAGGAATATTGAACCATTGCTCCTAAGGGAAATATGTCCATATACATATCTCACATAGATCATTATCTTAACTCCTAAAACAATGTATCCTGGTAGACTCTGTTTTCTTTATTTTATGAAAGAAAAAAATGAGATTCACAAGCATTGAGTGACTTGCTTGGGGCTGCCCCACTAACAAATGCTAAGGTTGGGATTCACACTCCATCCTACTGTACCCAGAGCAGAAGCCTCTGCACTGCCCCCTACTGTCACCATCTTCTGGTAATCTCTGAGAGCCAAAACAAGAAGGCAGACTCTCACCTTGTTCTCACCTGGGAACAGACCAGGTGATTTGAATTTTTCGCCATTCAGTGTATCTTCAGGAATGATTGCCAGAGCACTGCCAGTATTGATTTTGAGGTTCAAATAACAGATTTGTATATACAGAATATATAAAGAACTCTTACAAATCAATTATTTTTAAAAAACCAATTAAAAAGTGGGCAAATTATCTGAATAGAAATTTCTCAAAAGATATACAAATGGCTAATAAGCAAATAGAAAGACACTGAGCATTATTACTTATTTGGGAAATGCAAATCAAAACTACCATGAGATACCATCTCATACTCGCTAAGGTGTCTATAATTTAAAAAAAAAAAAAAAAAAGGACAGGTGTTAGCACTTGTATGGTAATATATGAACTGTCTACCAGCAAAGGGATCTTTTTCTTCTATATTAGCATGGGACCTTAGCGAGCCATAGCTACTAGGGAATTACTAAGTAATATTCACTGGAAGAACATGCAAGAAGATAAAAACACTAAGTCATGTGTTGGATTATTCTGAAATGCTTTTCTTTTCCAAAGGAATTACTCTGAAGCCCTTCAGAACTGCAACCACACTCTGTGTTCCGGATCCCATCTTTAATAGTGACCACCATCACTCTCTCCTGTTGCCAGCTGAAGTTCCAGTGCAAAGGCTTCTACTAAGTGCCTTCTCTGCACAGGGTGTCATGCCTGGAGGTGGAGTCCAGTTTGAAATCTGGTACAGGTACAGTATGGAGACCACAGTCCTATGCCTAGGAAGGAAGTACACAATCATAAAGCATCCTATTCCTAGCCAACCTAGGTTGAATTATTATAAGGAAGCTAAGCAGCCCCTTCTGCCCTGTCTTCTACTATTTGGATTTGACAATGACTCTTACCCAGTTTTTACTGAAATCTGTTAAGTTATTAGAATCTTTAAAAAAAAAAAAAAAGAATCCTGTGAGCCATTGTATCTTATATTTCTTTCTTTTTTTTTTTTTGAATAAAAAGAATGAAAGAGAAAAAGAAAGAGGAAGAGATTTTAGAAAAAGAGAGAAAAGGAGAAAGAAACAGCAAAAGAAAGAAAAGAATGAAAGAGAAAGAAAGAGGAAGAGATTTTAGAGGAAGAGAGAAGAGAAAGAAACAGCAAAAGAAAGAAAAAAAGAATGAAAGAGCGAAAGAAAGAGGAAGAGAAAGAGGGAGAGAGAATGGGATTCTTGTTTTATTGCCCAGGCTAGAATACAGTCTAAAAATGGGTATTAAAAACCTCTTTTATGCCAATAATTGTGTTTAACAATGGAGACAGGAAGGAACAGGGGATGAAAA
>CAUYQU010005989.1:0-15477 GCA_963574635.1 Cheracebus regulus
GACCCGCAATGCTGGCTAAATCAGCAGCGTTGAAATTCGTGGTGCTTTTCTGTCCGGGGGTCTCCGGTCTGGCTTCCCTCTTCAGTCCCTTTTTCAATCATCAGCTGGATGGACTGCTCTGACTTCCCAGAGCTCCAAACATCATCCACAAGGAGACTCAGTCCCGTTTACTCCGCACCAAGAGCCGCTGAGCCGAGGCGCTGGCAAAAAAGCCACGCCAGCCGAAAGGGTCGCACTGGCGACCCGTGGGGCTCCTCCACTGGGAATGTCCTGGTCCGTGGGCAGAAAAATTTATCGGTAAGTGTGGCGTCCACTGGCTCTTTGCGCTTTTACTGGGAGCTGCAGTCCTGAGCTGCTAGTGATCGGCCATCTTGGGTCTCTCTCTGTTTGTCAACATTTTTGTTTATATGACTGTCTTTCAGTTTGTAATACTAAAAATGCCCAAAGAATCCAGAGAAAATTAGGAAAACAGTCTATAGTGATGCCTTAACAGAAAAAGATCTGGTTCTGTGACCCACGCTCTGCCAGTTTTCTCCTCTGATCTCTTTTTCTGCCTCTTTCAGACTCTTGGATTTTCAAGTTTCTATCCTAGATTCTGTTCTCCCTGAGCAACCATACCTTCTTCCATGGTTTTTGTTTCTGGCTACCTTCTAGCTCATAGTCTGCAGGACAGATCTCTAAAAATTCAGACCCGTACATCCAGCTGTCTGCTAGATAGAGCCTTCTCATATCCTTCAAGCAAGATAAACCCAACATGCCCACAAGTGAACTTACCCTGTCTCTCCATAAACAATCTCATTTTGTTTTTTCAATGTAGAAACCTTAACATAATCTTTGACTCTTACCTAATGGCCAACCCCTGTTGTTTTTACTTCTTCTGGATCTTTTTAATCTTCCACTCTTCTCAGCCTAGCAGCCACTATCCCAGCCGAGGCTGTCATCTGTCACAGCAGCCCTGACTGTCCTTCTGCTTCCAGTCTCGAACTCTTCCACCACTCCATATTGATTTTCCTTTTTTAATCCTGGTCGTTCTGTTGTGTTACCTTTGTGATGACAGGGCCCATGTCTATCTTGTTTGTTGTTGTGTCCCTAGTACAGCTGCGGATTGTACAGAGTATTCTCATGTGTTGAGATAATTAAATGTACTTTCTGGTTATAAAGCTTCAGAGTAGATCATTTGAGCCCAGAAGATTAAGGCTATAGTGAGCTGTAATTGCACCACTGCACTCTAGCTTGGGTGACAGAGCAAGATTCCATGGAAAGAAAGAAAGATGATCAGTTGACTGTATATGTGTGGGTTCATTTCTGGACTCTTTGTTCTGTTCCACTGTTGTTTGCCTGTACCATGATGTTTTGATTATTGTAACTTTATAATATAAGACAAGAAACTGTGTAAGATCAGAAAATGTGATGTCTCCAGCTTTGTTACTCTTTCTCAAGACTGATGGGCTATTCCTTGTCTTTTGTGGTTCCATAGGAATTTTAGGATTATCTTTTCTATTTCTGTAAAAAATACCATTAGGATTTTCTTGGGGATTCTGTTGAATCTGTATACAGCTTTGGGTGGTATTCACATGTTAACAGTCTTTCGATTCATGAACATTATTCTTCCATTTATTTCTGTCTTGTAGTTTTTATATGTAAATCTTTTACCTCCTTAATTAAATTTACTCCTAGATATTTTATTCTTTTTGGTGCTGTTGTCAATTGGATTGTTTTTCTAATCCTTTTTTCAGATAGTTTGTTGTTAGTGTATTGAAAATTTTTTTATGGACTTTTCTATCTATAAGATCATGCCATCTGCAGACAGAGACACTTTTATTACTTTCTTTCCTATTGGATGCCTTTTATTTCTTTTTTTGCCTAATTGCTCTAGCTAGAACTCCCAGTACTATGTTGAATATAATACTGGTCATCCTTGCCTTCTTCCTGATCTTAGAGGAAAAGCTTTCAGTTTTTCTCTGTTGAGTATGATGTTAACTGTCAGCTTTCCATATGTGACCTTTATTATGTTGAGGTAATTTTCTTCCTTTCCTAGTTTGTTGAGTGTTTTTATTATGAAAAGGTGTTGAATTTTGTCACATGCTTTCTCTGCATTTGTGATGATCATGTTATTTTTATTCTCTATTCTGTTACTGTGGTGTATCATGTTAATTGACTTTCATATGTTAAGCTGTCTTTGCATCCCAGGGATAAATCCCACTTGGTCATGATGTATGATCCTTTTGTTGTGCTGATGAATTCAGTTTGCTAGTATTTTGTTGTGAATTTTGAATCTATATTCATTAAGGATTTTAGCCTGTAGTTTTGGGGGTTTTGGCCTCATAAAACAAAATTAGAAGTGTTCTCTCATCTTCATTGTTTTGAAACAGCTTGAGAGGGATTGGCATTAATTCTTTCAATATTTGGTAGAATTCACCAGTGAATCCATCTGGTCCTCGGTGTTTCTTTGTTAGGGAGCTTTTTTATGAGTGATTCGATTTCTCATAACAAGCCTTTGTCACATACATATTCTTTAGTTTCACTTTTTTCTTTTTTCTTTTTAGAAGAACGATTTATTAGAGTGAGAGAGACAGAGAGAGAGAACGGCTCCCATGCTATTGTGGGAGGGGAACCTAGAGCGGG
Organism: Cheracebus regulus; assembly: GCA_963574635.1. Lineage (NCBI taxonomy): Eukaryota > Metazoa > Chordata > Mammalia > Primates > Pitheciidae > Cheracebus > Cheracebus regulus. The sequence continues at coordinate 2,626 of CAUYQU010005989.1, forward strand.
AAATCCTTCTTTTTTGTCTTTTTCTTTCTTTTTTTTTATTTTTGTGAGACAGAGTCTCACTCTGTAGCCTAGGCTGGAGTGCAGTGGCATGATCTTGGCTTACTGGAACCTCCACCTCCTGGGCCCGGTTCAAGCAATTCTCCTGGCTCAGCCTCCTGAGTATCTGGGATTACAGGCACATGCCACCATGCCCAGCTAATTTTTAGTAGAGACGGGGTTTCACCATGTTGGCCAGGCTGGTCTCGAACTCTTGACCTTGTGTTCTGCCTGCCTCAGCCTCCCAAAGTGCTGGGATTACAGGCCTGAGCTACCGCACCCAGCCCAGTTTCACTTTTTAGAATTACATTTAGTTGCTAACTAATGGAAGCTCTACTTTAGAATAATTAAATGTCATTTTTATGTTAAGTATTTCTTTAACCTTGACAGTTGGTATTCACAATAACCAGAATTGAGCTGTTATAGAAAGTGATTGTTCTGTAAGAGTCTTACTTCCAGAATTCTGAGTTCAAAGTGCTATTAAACCCTAATTGGAAAGTGAGGGATTTTGGTCATTTTTTTCTACAGAACTGTATTGGTTCTTAGTATACAGTTTTGATTTGGGGAGTCTAGTTATGATAATGTTGACAGAATTTACTTGAAGAAGATTTCCCCTAAATGTTTTTTATCACTTTTTCCCTACTTATTAATTGTAAGTAGGAGCTCACTGCAGCAATGTCAAAATGTCTGAATGTTTAAAGAAGAAAATGTTACCCATAATTACGGCAGTCAGAGGCATCCACTGTGTATCTACTTGTGCATTACAAAATGAGGATGAAAACTGTGTATATGCAGTATTATTTTTTCTGCATCTAATGTTGTATGTGGCATGACCATCTTCCTATGTCGTTAAATGTGACACCAAATACGATTTATAAGGATGTGATCTCCTAACAGATGGCTGAATTGGGTTTTATTTACCTATTTTCCTGATTCACAAGTTTTTTCCATTTTTTCCTAGTAAGTCTGAAATTTTGTAAATCAGTCTTTGTTCATGTCTCTGATTATTTTCTTTCTTCTAATATCTTAATTGACGTGATCCTCAATTTTTATCCTCTTTTTGGTATAGAGATTGGAAAATACATAAATGTCATTTCCCAAAAAATAATTGCATCCCCTTCTTACAAAGTAGTCAGCCTTATTTCAAAAGATATATTCATGTGCTAGAGAAGAAAAGAGCAGAATAAAAAGATATTAGAGGAGATGGAAGAGTGCTATGAGAATATGTAATATTTTATTTGCTATACATAATTACGAAAATCTATAGTAGGTAATATAGGAGTTTAGAAGTACCGTTTTTTGAATGATGAGTGGAAGATTATTTTTTTCTTTACTTAAAAAAATTTTTTTGCCAAGATAAGTTTAAGGAAGATTATTCTTATCAACACAAAATCCCTAACCAATTTTCTATGAGATAATTAAAACACAGTAAAATGCCTGTTTAAAACATACATCCTAACTTATACATTAGGATGAAAATACTTAAAATATTATTTCCCAGTCCTCAAACAGTAAGTTTGATTGTTAAATAATAGTTGCTTTGTCACATCTAACATGCATGTCACCTTTATTGACATTGTGTATCTAAAAACATCTACATATGATTCTAATGACATCTTGCTAAGGTGTGTTTGGGATGTAATTCAGTGCTTTTCCTTCATATCATTTTTTAAAATATTATATTGAGCTTTTTGGTTGTAAATAAAAATTGTTCCTTTTAAACCAGCTCCTAAAATATGCACTGAGAGAGATATTTACTTTCCATTAAATTGGGATATCAGAAGTTTAGAGGCTGTCTCCCTGGAAAACAGCAACTGGACAGATATTGTGCCTGATATGCCTGTGCTTCCAAAGCCACTATTGGTCTGCAGTGTGTTCCTCTCCAACCGTAAAGGCCCTCCATCCTGGGCATAATCCCCACCAGTACCTCAGGCCTCCAGAAATCAAAAGTCAGGAAGGCAAGGTTGTCTTTGGTGACAAAGTTTTACAACGGGCTAACTTTGTTAAATGGGGTGACAAAAAAATTACAAGGAGAAATAATTAATGTCTCAAATTATCTGCCCTCTTTATATGAGGAAGATATAGAAGAATGGAAGAAAGGATATGACAAAAGATACTCAGTGAGGCATTGCTTTGGCTTCAGCAGTTTTGGAGAATCTGAGAAGTGCTGGTGGATTTAGTTTTTGGAATGGAAAACAAAGACTACGTTTTGCTGGAGAGGAAGGGAAGAATGACCAATGAATATCTAAAGTCCTGTGCTTCAGTGCCTGATGTGGCGGTTTCTGAACAATCCTAGGAAGGCTGAACCTGGGTCACAGGAAAGATGTTTTCTCTTTGATGCATTATTCTCAAGGTACTGGTCAGAGCTTTGGACTGCAGTGAAAATAGATAATTATCACTGTCATGAATACCTAAAACCATCACATTTCTGCAATAACCTTTTTAACAGCTTTTTGGAGCTTTATGGCATTTACATACCATAAAATTCACTGATTTAAAGTATACAAATAAGTGGTTGTTATTATATGCAATAAATTTTAAAAGCAGGGTGCTTCAACAGAAAATAAATAATAATTTTGTTTTTAAGAAAGGATAATTACAGGGAGATACATTCTAAGACCCCAAATGGTTGCTTGAAACCATGGATAGTACCAAACTCCATATATACTCTGTTTTTTCCTTTACATGCATACCTATGAAAAAGTTTATAAATTAGGCTCAGTAAGAGATTCATAACAACTAATAATAAAATAAAAAAATTATAACAACATTCAGGAAACACACAATTGAAAACTTATTAATTGGCTGGGCATGGTGGCTCATGCCTGTAATCCCAACACTTTGGGCGGCCAAGGCATGTAGATGAAAAGTTAGCCCAGCGTGTGGCAGGCGCCTATAATCCCAGCTACTCAGGAAGCTGAGGCACGAGAAATGCTTGAACCCAGGAGGCGGAGGTTGCAGTGAGCTGAGATTGCCCTGCTGCCGTCCAGCCTTGGCAACAGAGCGAGACTCCATCTCAAAATAAATAAATACATCTTATGAATTATTTATTTCTGGGATTTTTCATTTAATATTTTTGGACCGTGGATAACTGAAACTATGGAAAGTGAAATCATGATAAGGACTACTATATTCAATTTTTACTGTGTGTCAAGTACTATTCTAAGCACCTTTTTTACATGAAGTTATTTAATCTTTATAACAATCCCATAAGATAGGATTATTCTCATTTTACAAATGAAGTAACTAAAGAAGAGAAGTTAACTCACTTGCCTGGGGTCACACTCCCAGTAAGTGGCAGAGCTGAGGTTCAGACTTGGGCAGTCTGGCCTGTCCTTCAACTACCAGGTTATACGACCTACAATAAGTAGTTTATTGACAGATAGCAGCGATGCTGCTGAACTAGCTGAACTGACAATTTTTTATAAATTGTTTCACTTTTATTCCAAGAGCCACATTTTTATCCTGACATAAATTATTGAAGGATAAATTTACTCTGAAATTTAAATTGTATGTTCCCTAAAATCATGTTTTAAAACATGGCTTTAAAAAAATCTATTTTATATTTAAGTCAAAAATCCTATTCTCTGATTCTTTAAAATGTTGATATCTTTATCATGCTTTCATTTTTAACTTGTTTTTTAAAAAGTTACTTTTTCCTTTTACTGTTCCTCCATCTTAAGTCTTAGTGATATAATTGAAACTAAGACTCTTGCATGGTTTTAATGTATTTCAGACTTTTCATTCACCAGCTTCCGCTTTAGAGTCTGACATGTGCCACTAAGGATCTTCATTATTTTATCTCCCTTTTTTGTCTTCCCTGTATATTCCTAAAAGTTGAATTATTTTCTTTTTATTGTTTGTTTTCTTTTTTTCAGCAATGCGGCCACTTAGCATGTCTTACAGTTTTGACTTGTCAGGTAAAAAAAACAAAAACATTTTCACACCTGACGTGGGTTTTGTGGTTTCTGTGAAATACATTTCATTCATCTGCTTGTTCAAACATGTTAAAAAAGAAAATGGAAAGGCTTCCTCTAAGCTCTGGTCAGTAAAATAAAACCATTCTGCTTATTTGAAAACAATATACGTTAAAAAGATATAAGACTGTAATAAACCTGTTTTCTTCCAAGGAATTATGGAAGAACCATCAAACCATACTCATGGTTCTAGAAGATAGTGCCCATCTTATGGCAGCTATCACTCCCCAGGCTCTTCTAGAGCAGTGAAGTTAAGGCCCACAGCAGACCTTTGCCCTAAGAGAATAGAAAAAGCTTTATAGAAACAAAATTCTGACACACCTACTTCTGTTCTCTAAAGCATTCAGTTATTTAAATAACTAAACTTAAAATGATTATCTACTTCAAATGACTACTGCACCTTAGTTGATGGGCAAGAGCTGTCTTTTGTATCTTTGTGTTCAGTGGATAGAGCCTAGTCATGAATGACTTTGAATGCTGATTAAGATTATGAAAATACAAGAGCATTGTAATAGCTTTGGTTGTAATATATAATTATGTGCCTCAGGTTTGTAGTAAAAGTTTAGACCCTTCTGTTAAACAGACAGCAATTAATAGTGAAATGACTAAATTCGATCTATAAAATTAATCCTCCACCTTTTTTTTCTTTTTTCTTTTTTCTTTTTTTTTGAGACAGAGTCTCACTCAGTCAACCAGGCTGGAGAGCAGTGGTGCGATCTCAGCTTACTGCAACCTCTGCCTCCCAGGTTCAAGCAATTCTCCTGCCTCAGCCTCCCAAATAGCTGGGACTACAGGCATGTGCCACCACATCCCGCTAATTTTTATATTTTTTAGTAGAGACGGAGTTCCACCAAGTTGGCCAGGATGGTCTCGATATCTTGACCTTGTGATCCACCCGCCTTGGCCTCCCAAAGTGCTGGGATTACAGGCATAAGCCACTTTGCCCGGCCAAATTAACCCTCTTTTTAAATCAAAACTTTAAATATATATGAGTGAATTTTCTTTAATTTATTTATTTTAGAAAATAAAGACGGTTTCACCATGTTGCCCAAGCTGGTCTTGAACTCCTGGGCTTAAGCAGTCCACCAATCTTGGCCACCCAAAGTGCTGGGAATACACACCACCTCACCCAGCCAGGTGAATTTTCAAAACCAACTTACTCCCAATAAAATATTTTGTAATTTAGAGTTTTTAATTTTAGAAGCTACTGTTTTAAATATAAAATGAGATGAGATGTTGGCACAAGTATTTTCTTTTGAGATTTTCATATTTAAAGAGTTCTGGTATACTCTGTATGTGAATGTTTACTGAGTATCTTCCAGCTACAAAGCTAGTTTCCAGCTGTTTTTAAATCTTCTGCTTATTTGTGTAGGTCTCAGGCATGACTATAATATTTTACAATCATTTACTTACCTACTATTTTGACTGACCACTGAAGAGCTTTTTCTATTTTCTTTATTCATTTGGCAATTTTAATTTTTTCAGCCATTTGCAAAGTGACCCTGTAAAAAATTTGGTTTGGAAAATAAATGCAGAAGCATATGTGACTACTAAAGTTGGCAGTATATACAATACTCTATCTCTTTTGACATCTACAAAAGATGCCCTCATTAGTTGGACTGTAATAAGGAAGGGAGTGCTTGGCTGCCTAAACACATTGACCACTGGCTAATCTAAATTAGGTACACATTGCTGATCTTGACAGTATGCATGCTCACACACCTCATATATAGGTGTGTTGTGTGTTCTTGCAGTCTACACAATGGGAAGAAAGCTCTTGGTACTTAAATTCCTTGATGTAAAAGGGTAGCAGAGAATTTTTATCTGGTTTCACTGCTTATTGTTTGCTATAATGTATTTCATGTCTTCATGTACTTTGTGACTTCCTAATGCTTCATTCTTGATTTCTTGTGCTGCTTTTATGTTTTTCATTGTTGCATTTTAACTGTTAATTAAAATTTCCCAAATTATAAATAAAAAGATTGATTCATTCTCCTAACTTAAATGCAAAGATTGGAGTGCATTTTCTGAGTTGGAAAATGAACAAACTAGTGAAACATTATAAACATATAGTGTAGATGATAAGTCTGAACTTAAGTGTAGAATATGATGTAATGAAGAATATTCTGCTGCTTAAGTATATTTTAGAAATACAATTCTTAGTGAAAATCTTAATCTATTCAGCATCATTTATGGTAAGTATAACTTATTTTTCCTATACAGATACTAAGTATATAATGTATATTCCAGTCACATTTCCTTCCACTAAATAAGGCAGCAGACACATATATTTAATATCATGGGTATGCATTTTAGGTTCTAATCCTAAGTTATGTGACTTCTAAAGCTTTATCTAAATATTTCACCTCTTAAAATATTTTGCTTACATATAAATATCAACAGTGCTTTTAAGAAATGCCATCTTATGTACAAGAAATACAAAGCCTATCCAAGTGTTTTGCTTTTCTCTTTTGATACATTGAAATAAAAATGATAACTTATTCATTTAAACAGAAAACTATAAGTAATCAAACTTCTTAAAAATAGGTTTGCTGGATGCAGTGGCTCACGCCTGTAATCCCAGCACTTTGGAAGGCTCAGGTGGGTGGTTTGCTTAAGCCAGGAATTTAAAATAAGACACACACACACACACACACACACACTCTCTCTACAAAAAATTAGACGGGCGTGGTGGTACATGCCTGCAGTCCCAGCTACCTGAGAGGCTGAGGTGGGAGTGTCGCCTGAGCCTGAGAGATCAAGGCTGCAGTGAGCCATGATTGCACCACTGCACTCCAAACTGGGGAACAGAATGAGACCCTGTCTCCAGAAAAAAAAAAAAGTTCAATTAAGTCTTTTACAGCTCTGTGGTGTGAGATAAAATCACTCAGTGTTTAGATCATCTTGAAACTTGGCTGTTTCATAGCCCATTTTTTATTTATTCAGTTTTTCTCAAAGCTTTTAATTTAGTACAGATGTTTTCTTTCAGTAATGTCAGTCAATTAGCTAAAATAACCGTTATCAATCTCATAGCACAGCGTTCGGGAAATTAGAGAGCTATTGGACAATTTCTCAAATCCCCTGCATTGAGAATGAAGTGAACTCAGGGCAGCCACTGTCATTTGACAGCATTCCCTAAACTTTAGATCATATGCCATCTTTATGATTTTTGCCAGCATTACGTGCCACCAATACTATTAAAAATTTTTAATCTGCCATAAACAACTTTAAACATTTCTTAAGCAATAAAACCATGGATCTGAAAATACAGTGTTTTCTTCTGCTGCAAAAAAAAAATACAGTTTTTTTTTCCTGCAGCATATTAAAATAAATATGTAGCCACCAAAACGATTTGAGTGTTCTTATGCAGTGGTATGAATACAGTGCTACTCTCAGGGAAACTCTAGTTTTGTCGATTGGAAATGTGGGACCAGCGTGGGAAGCTGGTTGTGTTTCTCTTATTATGATAACTCCAATTATAGTAATTAGAAAGTGATCTGCTGCCAGGTCAACAGTGGGAGCCTCTGTGAGAATGTGGCTAGGAAAGGGAGAAGGTGTGTGCATTTGAAATACTTGTGCATTCTCTTAGAAAATTCCTACAAAATGTCAACAATTCTGTTTCTCATCATATCTCCTTTTAGAAGATTCCTACAAATGTCAACAATTCTATTTCTTATTCTGTCTCCTTATTGAAAGATTTATTTAAAGATTTTTACCTTTATAATTTGTATAAACCTTGCTGTTTTTTGTCTTTTGCCCTTTCAGCACTCCCCACCACCATCACCAATTATTTATTTATTCTAGCTATTTAATGCCTGGGAAGATAATAATAAAATAAATGCTCACGCCTGTAATCCCAGCACTTTGGGAGGCCAAGGTGGACAGATCACGAGGTCAAGAGATCGAGACCATCCCGGCCAACATGGTGAAACCCCGTCTCTACTAAAAAAAAAAAAAAATACAAAAATTAGCTAGGCATGGTGGCGTGTGCCTGTAGTCCCAGCTACTCGGGAGGCTGAGGCAGGAGAATCTTTTGAATCCGGGAGGCAGAGGTTGCAGTGAGCTGAGATCGCGCCACTGCACTCCAGCCTGGTGCCTGGTGACAGAGTGAGAGTCTGTCTCAAAAAAAAAAAATAAATAAATGCATGAATTGTCAAGTTCTCAATTAACAATTTTATATAAAAATAAAATTATTAATGGACAGCTATTTTTCCTTCTTTCCTTTCCTCCTCCCTTCTCTTTCCCTTTTTTTTTCTTCCATTATTTCTAGGTTGTTCAAACCCTTCAAAAATGAGCAGAAATTATAAATATTAAATAACATAGATATCATTTGTAATAAGAAAAAATTTATGTGGTTCTTACAAATAACATCAGAAAAAGCTGCACTAGAGCACACGTACATACCAAATGTTTCCTGGAGCTCTGCCTCTCATACTTAAGGTGTGTAAATATCACTTGTTGAGGGGAAAATATCCTACTATAAACAAACATTCTTGGGGGGTTTTTTGTTGTTCTTTTTTTTGAGACAGAGTCTCACTTTGATTCTCCTGCCTCAGCCTCCCAAGTAGCCGGGATTACAGGCGTCCACCACCATGCCTAGTAATTCTTATATTTTTAGTGGAGATGGGGTTTCACCATGTTGGTCAGGGTGGTCTCCAACTCCCGACCTCAAGTGATACTCCTCCCTGGGCCTCCCAAAGTGCTGGGATTATAGGCATGAGCCACCATGCTGGGCCACATTCTCGTGTTTTGTAGTAACCTCAGTTACATTGCTTTCCCCTCTAAAAGAGCATCAATCACTCTTTTTCACTTTAGTACTTAGCATGCCCTTTGCCCCACCTACGGCAGCCTCACAGACTGTCCTCAGGGAAAGAGCAGTCGAATGTGCTGGTCTATAAACTACATCATGCAGTAACTGCTCTTTTTCACTAAATTTAGCCCATTTTTAACTCTTCATTTGAAATACGTGTTCCACTTGCCTTGGAGGATTCCAGGCTGTGGTACTTATAAGCAGGCCTTCAGAGTCAGTACTGACAAAGACTCACATCAGCTGTGGCACAACACCATGGTGTGTCACTCTGGCCAAATCTGTCTGAGCCTTAGTTTACTTATTCACCAATAGAGATCAAAATCAGATGAATAATTGCTAATATTTATTGTTCACTGCCTGTACTGGGCACAGAATTTTATATACAATTATTAACCTGTTTAATGCTCACAACAAGTCTGCATCTGTTATTATTCTTATTTTACAGATGAAGAGAGATTATGTGGCTTACTCTGAGTTAAACAACTAGCAGTAGAGACCCAAACCGTCTGCATCATACCACACTACAGACTGCCTCATTGCCTGTCATTTGTTGTATTGCCTTCCCATCCGTATTTAAGCTCTTAATAATTTAAATCAGATTCATCAGAGGAAATGTATCCCAGACTCTTTGTGTTCACATTAAATTGTTTATATAAATATAGATTATTAGCTATTTTTATTTTTAAATCAAAACTTTTTCTTACAGCCATGTATCTGGTAAGGCTTTGTGTGTGTCCTGTCCTCATCCGAATATCACTAGATCACCAGAGGCTGTGAAGTAAACTAGCTTCTCTCAGCCTCAGTTTCTTCATCTGAAAATAAAGAAGTTGGAGTCAGTTATCTGTATGATTCCTTTTAACTCTAAATTCTAATCTACAAGTATGAATATATAATTATTCATTTAAGCTTCCTTTAATTGAGTCTGATAGTTATATCCAACCAGAAAAAGTTTCCTATACATAGATAGGCAAGGTGTTACTGAATCAAGCCTCTGTTTTTGTGTGAAATGCTTTGTTACCTGGTATACTTCCAACACAGATAACCTTTTTTGGCTCAAGAAAAGGTAAGCTTTTGCTTTTTTACCAGATGTAACCACTGCTGAAACTACAAAGAATCTTGTGGAGTCATCTGTGGTGAATGGAGGTTTGACATCAGAAACAAAGGAAAACGGGTTAAGTACGACTCAACAGGTGCCTGCACAGCGAAAGAAGCTCCTCAAAGCCCCAACTCTGGCCGAACTGGACAGCTCTGAGTCTGAGGTGAGGCCCTGGTTCACACAGCTTGACTCCACGAGGAGGGTGCTTAATGCTCTCTGACCCAGTTTACTGATTATCTTACTTCAGTTGTTGCTTCATCTCTTCCCATTTTTCAACCAATAAAGCTAGGATTAAAAGTAATTTGGTTTGCAGGAAATTAAACAGTAGATTACTTTCTATTATTAGTAAAGACCAATATAGTGGCTGTAGTTTTAACACTAAAATTTTTGTTGGACACATTGGCTCACATCTATAATCCCAGCACTTTGGTAGTCCAAGGCAGGAGTATTGCTGAACCCAGGAGTTTGAGACCAGCCTGGGCAACATAGCAAGACAGGTATAGTAGCACATACCTCTGGTCCCAGCTACTTGGGAGGCTGAGGCAGGAGTATTCCTTGAGCCCAGGAGTTCAAGTCTGCAGTGAGCTGTGATTGCGCCACTGCATTCCAGCCTGGGCAACAGAGTGAGACTGTGTCTCAAATAAATAAAGTCTTAACTTTTAAGTGGGGTTAAAACAAGTCAACAGTTTTCCAACTTGTATTACCTTAATCTCTCCCTGTTTATTTGAGGAAGGAAAAAATAAAAACATTTTACATAGATCCTTCTCCCTCTAAAATGCACACACACATATACACACACTCACACTTAGGATTATTCTTCTTGCAATAGTAATACCAACAGACAAAATTCCAAAAAAGAAAATTCTAATAGTATTCTCCAGGTTTCATCCTCCACCTACTGCCCTTTGCAGAGGGGGCAAAATCTCATATTCTTCCTGATGTGAACATCCACCTATATGGTAATGCTTCCCATACCGTCACAGTCCCCCATCTGCAGCGTCAGTATTATATTCATCATTGCCTATGGGTCTCCACTGCCCCTTCCTCAAAATCAACTTAGGTAAAATGAAATTCTCTTCTTCCCCCCTTCTCCCTCACCCACTTACTAAACCAAAAACACATACACCCTAGCTTCACACACACACCCGAACTACACATGCACACACGCAGGTACACACACACACCCCTAGCTTCTCATCTTCTGCTTGCTCTCCTAGTTGCTGGTTCCATACCACCCATGTTCATCCAACGTAGAATCTGAGGAATTATTCCTTAATTCTCTCATCCATCTCCATCCCATTCCAAACAATACCAATAATAATTTTGCTACTAAAGGTTTTCCAAACATTAGTTAACAAGAAGAAATATTTGTATTACTAACTTCAGTTGGTCTCTCTCTCTTGCTGTTGCTTCAGTCTATCTGACTTTTCTTCTTGACTCCCCAAATTCCATCTTACATTCACTGCTCTTTGAAACTCCCGCTTAAAACCTTCAGAAGACTCCCTGGCACTTACAGAATAAAATTCACATCCCCTTATCACATGCCTGCAGACACCTCTGGTCTGACGTAATGCCTTCACAGCCCCTGGTTTATGCCTCAGCCACACACAGTCGTTCACTTTTCCTGCACAGTTTATCGGGGCTCAGCTTGGTGCTTAGATGTGTCTGCGGTCTGCCCCTCACATCCTTGTCAGAGTCAGCATGGCCTCGCTTTGTCTTAGAAAGTCTCCCGGACACCACTAGCCTGCCAGGACCCCTTCTCCTCGATTCTGTCATAACCCACTTATCCCTCTGTTTCACTGGAACACCACTTATTTCTCTCTCGTCCCAGAGTACATGTTCCCTGAGAGGAGGAACCATGCTGAATTTACTTTATATCTCCAGTTTCTAACGCCCAGTAGACACTCAAGTATTTAGATAAATTCTATAAGAACAGTGATTTACATTTTAAAAGCCTCTAGCTCAGATATCATCTAGACAGAGCCTAATTCAGTAGCCATTTTCACATGTGGCTATTTAAATTTAAGTTATATTAAAATTAAATAAATGAGGGAACTCAGTTTCTCAGTTATGGCACTCAAGGCCCCAGGAGCTTCTGTGACTAGTGGCTACACAGATCACAGACCCTTCACAAAGAGTTCGGTTGGGGGGCACCAATTTGCAGCTGCCAGGAGCTCACCTTCCTACACCCCACCCCCACAGACCTACTTTTAAGTCCTTTCCTAGTTCTCTTTTATTATCTCATGAGGCAAGACTACACAGCAAGCCATGATCAAATAAATTTGCAGACTCTGTAACCTTCGTTTTGGTACTCTTTTTGAAAATAAAGTGGTAATGCCCCAAATTCAAGTCTTGAGATGATTTGCTAGGCACATTATTCTTAACCAAAAAGAGGACATTAAATATATTAAAATGTTAACATTTAGAAAAGACAGATAAACTGAAGCCTTTCTTTTTTCTTTTCTTTTCTTTTTGAGACGCAGTCTCACTCCGTCACCTAGGCTGGAATGCAGTGGCACCATCTCGGCTCACTGCAACTTCCACCTCCCGGTTCAAGTGATTCTCATGCCTCAGCCTCCCAAGTAGCTGGGATTACAGGTGCCCGCCACCACGCCTGACTAATTTTTGTATTTTTAGTAGAGGCAGGATTTCACCATGTTGGTCAGGCTGGTCTTGATCTGACCTCAAGCGATCTGCCTGCCTTAGCATTCCCAAGTGCAGGAATTACAGGCGTGAGCCATGACACCTGGCCGAAGTCTTTATTTTTAGTCAACTGTTTCAAGTTTGGGGTTTGTATTAAAGTTTTAATAAACTTTCTATTGGTAAGACAGTAATTCTCTTTAATAGTGGTAGGTGAATTGTGTTTAGTCTAAAACACTCTTATTAACATTAGCTAATTTCAGATTATCAGCTAGTTAAAGACAACTGAGAAG
>CAUYQU010005990.1:0-11154 GCA_963574635.1 Cheracebus regulus
GGCCATCTTGGATCTCTCTCCGCCCGGTGATGAAGTTTTTCTGTTTCTTAGTTTTCCTTTGGCGGACGCCCCTTCCCCACAGAGCCAGACCTTCCCGGGTTCGCTGTGCTTGCTGTGAAACTCTCAGTCCTCAGCGCTTCCAATTGCTGTTTTCCTTGTTGGGGTGGGACCAGCTGAGCCCGTCCGTCTGGTATACTCCGCACCGGGAAGCGCCACGCTGGGGCACTGGCAAAACAGCCGCGCCAGCCAAAAGAGTCGTGCTGGCGACCCATGTGGCTCCTCTGCCGGGAATCTCCCGGTCTGTGGGCAACAAAAATTCGTCGGAAAGTGTGGCGTCCACTCGTTCTCTGTGCTTTCACTTGGAGCTACATTCCTGAGCTGTTGCTAATTGGCCATCTTGGATCTCTCTCCCCTTTTCAAATTTTTTAATGGAGATGAGGTTTTGCTATGTTGCCCAGACTGGTCTCAAAGTCCTGGGCGATTCCCCCATCTTGGCCTCCTAAAGTGCTGCGATTACAGGCATGAGCCACTGCACCCAGCCAGTTTTTCCTTACCTTTAAGAAATCTGCCTCAGGTGGATCACCTGAGGTCAGGAGTTTGAGATCAGCCTGACCAACATGGTGTAATTCCATTTCTACTAAAAATGCAAAATTTAGCTGGGTGTGGTGGCAGGTGTCTGTAGTCCCAGCTACTCAGGAGGCTGAGGCAGGAGAACTGGTTGAACCCGGGAGGTGGAGATTGCAATGAGCTGAGATCACGCCACTGCACTCCAGCCTGGGCAACAGAGGGAGACTCCATCTCAAAAACAAACAAAAATAAATCTGCTCAAAAACAAACAAAAATAAAAAACCCAACCCCTGCTATACCACCAACATGGACACCAGCTGTGTGCAGCATGTCAAGCGAGCATGGGTCACCACACTGGGCATGACCGGCTCTCAGGAACAGTGTATAGGGATGCACGTGGAATTTATGGATGACAGGAGCCGCTCCATTATCCATAATGTCAAAGGACCCATATGAAAGGACAAGGTGCTCACCCTGTTGGAGTCAAAGTGGAGAGGTGGCCGGGCACAGTGGCTCATGCCTATAATCCCAGCACTTTGGGAGGCCAAGGCGGGTGGATCACCTGAAGTCAGAAGTTCAAGACCATCCTGGCCAACATGGTGAACCACCCCCGCCCCTCGGCTCTTCTAAAAATACAAAACTTAGCCGGACCTGGTGGCGGGCACCTATAATCCCAGCTACTCAGGAGGCTGAAGCAGGAGAATCGCTTGAATCCGGGCGGCAGAGGTTGCAGTGAGCCGAGATTGTGCCACTGCACTCCCGGCTGGGCGACAGAGCAAAACTCTGAAATTCTATCTCAACCAAACCAAACAAACTAACAAACAAAAACAAAGTGGGGAGGCCCGGAGGCTGCACTGAGCTTGGCTGCTTGCTGGGTCTTGGATGTTTGGGTGGACTTGGATGTTTGGGTGGACCTCTTGGCCCATAGGAATGATGCGCCACAATCTGTTCCTTTATTTGTTTTTTTGTTTACCAAAGAGGAATGAAGATGCACCTTTAAATAAAGCATTTGTATTCCATTTTTCTTTTAAGTAAATTTGCCTAGGAAACAGCCTATGTTTTATCAAAATAATGCTGTGTACCTCATGTTGTTTTTCTGAGGTCTTTGATTACTTAAGAAAACTGAATTTTCTCAATATTAAAAGAGTTAGGTTTTGTTCACAAATATGTAAGCTTCTATATTTGCCTTGAAAATCTTTTATTGTGTTTTGGTTAAATAGACAACCAGGTATTGCTTCACTGTGGTCTGTGATCCTATAATCAAGCGGTTTTTTGTTTGTTTGTTTAAAGAGACAGAGTTTCTCTCTGTTACCAAGACTGCTAGAGTGTGGGGCGTGATCATAGCTCACTGCACCCTCAACTCCTGGGCTCCAGGCCCAGCCCTCCAGGCTCCAGTGATGCCCCTGGCTCAGCCTCCCAAGTAGCTAGGACTATAGGCACATGCAACCATGATCGGCTAATTTTTTTATTTTTTATTTTTTGGAGAGACAGGGTCTCTCTATGATGCCCAGGCTGGTCTTGAACTCCAGGCCTCAAGTGATGCTCTTGCCTCAGTCTCTCAAAGTGCTGGGATTACAGACATGAGCCACCAAACCTGGCTAATTAAGTATTTTAAAATTTATTGATAATTTCCTGAAATCAAATGGAGGTCTTTTGACCTTAAACTAACTTTGAGGATTCCCAGAGGGTCCCTAAAAAATCTCAAAAGAATCCATTCTCTCTCCATATCAAAGGCAAAAGGGGCAGGTATGTTGGCTCATACCTATAATTCCAGCACTTTGGGAGGCCAAGGCAGGAGGAGCTCTTAAGGCCAGAGTACAAAACCAGCCTGTGCAACCTAGTCAGATGATGTCTCTACAAAAATTATGTTAAAATTAGCCTGGTGTGATGCTGCATGCCTTTAGTTCCAGCTACTAGGAGGCTGAGGCAAGAGGATCCCTTGAGCCCTGGAGTTTGAGGCTGCAGTGAGCTATGATTACACACTGCACTCCAGCCTGTGCAACAGAGTAAGACCCTGTCTAAAAAAAAAAAAAAAAAAGGCCAGGTGCATGACTCACACCTATAATCCCAGCACTTTGGGAGGCCGAGGTGGGTAGAACACGAGATCAGGAGTTCGAGACCAGCCTGGCCAACATGGTGAAACCCTGTCTCTACTAAAATACAAAAAATTAGCCAGGCATGGTGGTGCACGCCTGTAGTCCCAGCTACTTGGGAGGCTGAGGCAGGGGAATCGTTTGAACCCAGGAGGCAGAGGTTGCAGTGAGCTGAGATTGCGCCACTGCACTCCAGCCTGGTGACAGTGAGACTTTGTCTCAAAAAAAAAAGAAAGAGAGAAAGAAAAAGGAAAGATGTTTAACTCATTGGCAATATTTGATATGTTAAATTGCATGGAAGCATATTGAATAAGTGATGCTAAATCTATATATAAGATAAGTATGTAAAAAATGTATAAAGTTAGGTTATTGTTTTACTCTGATGCTTTCCCAGATGCTTTTGTAAGAAGCTAAGATATAATAAAATTACTTTGTCTTCAAAGATAATTCATGAAAAAGACTCCAACAGGTACTCTGAAATCCAAATAAACTTGAAAACTTGGGATCATACCATTGGCCTGGTTAAGAATTTCTGCAACACTAATGAAGGAAGTGATGAATTTATGAAACCATTAACCCAAGATCAAGCAGAACAAGAGTTAATTATATGGGACTGAAAAAACTGATGAGGATGATTATAATTGTTTGATTTTCTATTTGAAATATTGTCAGTTATTTAATATTTTGTTTTCCAGATTTAAGGAAGCCTTTTTCTCTTAAGCTGTCTATAGCTAACAGCAATTTAGTAAAGTACTTTTGTAAACAAATTGAAATACTTGCATTTTCTCCCTGACCGATCCCTCCAGAATTCAGAAAGTATTAGTGAATATTCTTATTTTCATGGCAATAATCTTAATGAGTTTAATAAGAATCTGTTCTTGCTTGGCGTGGCGGCTCATGCCTGTAATCCCAGCACTTTGGGAGGCCAAGGCAGGCAGATCACTTGAGGTCAGGAGTTCAAGACTAGCCTGATCAACATGGAGAAACCCTGTCTCTACTAAAAATACAAAATTAGCCGGGCATGGTGGTGCATGTCTATAATCCCAGCTACTGGGGAGGCTGAGGCAGGAGAATCGCTTGCACCTGGGAGGCGGAGATTGCAGTGAGCCAAGATCATGCCATTGTACTCCAGCCTGAGCAACAGAGCAAGACTCTGTCTCAAAAAAAAAAAAAGGAAGAAAGAAAGAAAAAAACTGTTCTCCCTGTTCTCCTTGTAACAGGACAAAATTGGAAACATTAATTATCTTACCAAGGCTTTGACTGTATTATTATTATTTTTTGTTACAGGGTCTTGCTCTGTCACCCGGGCTACAGTACAGTGGTGTGATCTTTGTTCACTGCAGCCTTGACCACCCAGGTTCAAGTGATCCTCCTGCCTAAGCCTCCTGAGGAGCTGGACCACAGGTGTGCGTCACCACACCTGGCTAAATTTTTTTGTATTTTTCTTTTGTAGAGATGGTGTTTTGCCATGTTGCCCAGGCTGTTTTCAAATTCCTAGGCTCAAGCAATCCTCCAGCCTTGGCTTCCCAAAGTGCTAGGATTACAGGCATGAACCACTGTGCCTGGCCTTGACTGGAATATTATATTTTCAGATATGACCAAACAGTTTTAAAGAACTAAGGCTGACTTTAAGGAACTAATGCTTATAAAATCCCTTAGAAAAACCAGCCTGTAGGTGCAGCAAACCACCATGGCACATGTATACCTATGTAACAAACCTGCACATTCTGCACATATATCCTGGAACTTAAAGAAAAACCAGCTTGATACATGGCTTTAAATGGTTTCCAGCCTTACAGGTGAGTAAAAATGGTCACTTCCTGGTAGGCCTAGGAAACTGGAGATACTTTGGGGACCTCAAGAAGAGAGGAATTCACCCAAATACTTAAGTCTTGTAGGCAAATTCTGATGGCCAGTCATTTGCTTGGCTTTCTAGTCTTCAGAGATTTTTAAAAGTGTAGAATATTTAGAGTTTCAGCAAAGCAGACTTAAGGAAAGCCTATATAATCAATCCCTATTCTTGCTGCACTTACGTAAGCAACCAGGCCAAGTTTAATGAAACTAGACTTAGTCTGGAAACAAATTAGTCTTACTGTGATTGTCTTTGGCGGAAATTAGGGTGAATGTAGACAGAAAAATTGTGTTTCAGTAGAAAGCTATAGTGCATGTGGATATCAGATACTAGCCCTGTTCATTGTCTTTGAGGTTTTACTATCTACTTGTAAACTGGACATGTAAACCTGAATTAGTCTACTTTCTTCCCATATTTAGCTATGATTCTCTAAACAATCATGTCCACTTTTCCACCCTTGTGACTTGAAATCACTAAGAACAATAACTGCCTGTATTAGTCAGGGTTCTCTAGAGTGACAGAATTAATAGGATAGATAAATATAAAGAGGAGTTTATTAAGGAGTATTAAACTCACATGATCACAGGGTCCCAGAATAGGCCACCTGCAAGTTGAGCAAGGAAATCAGTCTGAGTTCCAAAGTTGAAGCACTTGAAGTCCAGTGTTCAAGGGCAGGAAGCATCTAGCATGGGAGAAAGATGTAGGCTGGGAGGCTAAGCCACTCTAGTCCTTTCATGTTTTTCTGCCTGCTTTATATCCTAGTTGTGCTGCCAGCTGATTAGATGGTGCCCACCCAGATTAAGGGTGGGTCTGCCTTTCCCAGCCCACTGGCTCAAATGTGAATCTCCTTTGGCAACACCCTCACAGACACACCCAGGATTAATACTTTGCATACTTCAATCCAATCAACTCAGTATTAGCCATCATACTGCCCTTTTCCCAAAGCTCTGCAGGCTGAAGGTAGAAAACTTGATATAAACTTTAGAAACATCACCCTAACAACTCAGATATGGACAACGCAATCTTGGCTCACTGCAACCTCCAACTTCCTGTTTCAAGAGATTCTCCTGCCTCAGCCTCCCGAGTAGCTGAGATTACAGACACACACCACCACGTGCAGCTAACTTATATATTTTTAGTAGATATGGGGTTTTAGTAGAGATGTTGGCCAGGATGGTCTTGATCTCCTGACCTTGCGATCCACTCACCTCAGCCTCCCGAAGTGCTGGGATTACAGGTGTGAGTGACCATGCCAGGCCTAAATTATTCTTATTATTACCATATAGAGGCCTAATTTTGGTAGGACCCCACCTGCCACATTGAAATGGACAGAGTCATTTAAGTGGACTGAACTATTCCCCAAACTGAGAGACTGGTTCAGTGGGTTATAGAACAATCTATCAACTCAGTTTCTGGACTGTGAAATTTTTGGGGGAAGTGTCATAGGAGGGAATACTGGGTTTCAAGATATGCTACCCTAAAATATGCTACCTTGGTATACTAAATAACAGCAGGAGCAGAAAGGTCACTCTCACCCTCCTTCCACCCTTCTTCCCTGAAGCAGGTCATAAAATCTAGGAAGAATTTTGTGACCTTCCCCTGAAGCTGGTCACAAGACCCTCACATAAGAGGCGTCTTTTCCGTAGCTTTAAGGAATGAATATCCTTCTCTCTGAAGATGAAGGATGACAGAAATATCTGAACCAACAGGTCTTTTTTATTTTTCTTTTTAGAGATGAGATCTTGCTATATCACTCAGGCTGGAGTACAGTGGCATGATCATAGCTCAATGCAGGCTCGAACTCCTGGGCTCAAATGATCCTCCTGTCTCAGCCTCCTGGGTAGCTGGGACCATAGGTGACTCACTACCAGGCCTGGCTAAGTTTTTATTATTATTTTAAGAATCAAGGTCAGCCAGGTGTGGTGGCTCACGCCTGTAATCCCAGCACTGTGGGAGGCCGAGGCAGGTGGATCACCAGAGGTCAGGAGTTTGAGACCAGCCTGACCAAGATGGTGGAAGCCTGTCTCTACTAAAAATACAACAACAACAAAAAAATTAACTGATCGTAGTGGCAGGCACCTGTAATCCCAGCTACTTGGGAGGCTGAGGGAAGAGGATTGCTTGAACCTGGGAGGTGGAGGTTGCAGTGAGCCGAGATCGTGCTGCTACACCCAGCCTGGGCAACAGAGCAAGACTCCATCCCAGAAAAAAAAGAATCAGGGTCTTGCTATGTTGGCCAGTCTAATCACAGGCATAATCACAGTGTCCTTCAACCTTGAACTCCTGACCTCAAGCAACACTCCTGCCTCAGCCTCCTGAATAGCTGGGACTACAAGTGCACACCACCATGCCTGACTTGATGATTCATTTCAGATCCTGCCCTTGGATTTGACAATTCCAGACTACCCCTGTTCTCTTGCAAAGCCCTAGACTTTGGTTCCTGATTGTTCTTATGTTCATATGACACAGGTCAGCTGGTAAGGTGACTCATGCTTGTAATCCTAGCACTTTAGGAGTCTGAGGCAGGTGAATTGCTTGAGCTCAGGAGTTTGGAGACCAACCTGGGCAACATAGAAAAATCCTGTCTCTACAAAAAACTCAGACATAAAATTAGCTGGGTATGGTGGCATGTGCCTGTAGTCCCAGCTACTCAGGAGGCTGTGGTGGGAGGATAACTTGAGCCCAGGAGGCAGAGGTTGCAGTAAGCCATGATCATTCCACTGCACTCTAGCCTGGGTGACAGAACCAGATCCTGTCTCAACAAACATCAAAAACAAAAATAAAAGCAAGCAAACGAAAAAAGGCACAGGTCATCATTCTCTACCTACTTCTTTTTCCAGCCTCATCTTGCAAGACCCTAACCAGGCCAAAGCTGTAGATCTATTTTCTGCCTAAAAAGGAATTTGGGCTATTTCAGTTCTGCTTGGATCTGCCTTTTAATTTATTAATTATTTTATTATTGTTGGTTTTTTAACAATTTTTGCATCTTGCTAGGTTATTTATTGTTTTTTCAGGTCTTGGTCTACAATGAAGAATTCATTTTTCTAGTTTTCTTTTCCTCTTAAAACTACTGTGAATTGCAGATTATGTAATGAAAAAAACACTTGAATCCTGGTTTCTTTTTTCTCCCTCTTTCTTTCACAGGCAGGTGTGTGACATCAGCCTCTTTGGATCTGTTTTATAATCTGTCACTTAGAAATAATAATACCTAATTCAGATGCCTGTAAATTTCAAAGTATGTGTCTTTCCCTCTCTAAGTGGAAGGAGTCTGTTTGAGTTGGTACTGTGTAATCTTCACAAAAAGTAGCATAGCAGAGTGGCTAGGTACACGGAGGGCTGTACTGCCTATTATAGTATCCCATGGGGATCTTGAGCAGTTAAAATGAAGCTAGTTCAAGTTGAGATATCCTTTAAATTATAATCAATAAACCAATGTAACATATTAACAAGACTAAAAAAGAAAAACTGTATGATAATCTCTCAATACATGCAGAAAAAGCATATGACAAAGTTCAATATCTGTTTTTGACCTAAAACAAATGTCAGGCCGGGTGTGGTGGCTCATGTCTATAATCCCAGCCCTTTGGGAGACCAAGGCAGGAGGATCACTTGAGCCCAGGAGTTCAAGACCAGCTTGGGCAACACAGGGAGACCCTGTCTCTAGAAACAAATTTAAAAATTAGTTGAGCATGGTGGTGCATACCCATGGTCCCAGCTACTTGGGAGGCTAAGGTGGGAGGATTACTTGGGCCTAGAATGCTGAGGCTACAGTGAACCATGATAGCACCACTGCACTGCGGCCTGGACTACTGAGCGAGACCCTTTCTCAAGAAAAATAAAAATAAAAACAAATAAATAAAAATTAAGGGCCGGGCACGGTGGCTCACACCTGTAATCCCAGCACTTTGGGAGGCCGAGGTGGGTGGATCACAAGGTCAAGAGATTGAGGCCATGGTGAAATCCGGTCTCTACTAAAAAATACAAAAATTAGCTGGGTGTGGTGGCACGTGCGCCTGTAGTTCCAGCTACTTGGGAGGCTGAGGCAGGAGAATTGCTTGAACCTGGGAGGTGGAGGTTGCAGTGAGCTGAGATCGCATCACTGCACTCCAGCCTGGTGACAGAGCAAGACTCCGTCTCAAAAAATAATAATAATAATAATCTACGTAAAACATATAGATAATATCATAAATGTCAAAAGATTAAATGTTTTTCCCTAAGTATAGGAACAAGGCAAAGATATCTGTTCTCATAATTTTTTTTCAATATTGTACTAGGAGTTCTAGCTACTGCAATAAGGCAAGGAAAAAAAATAGAAACATTCAAACTGGAAATGGTAAAACTGCCTATAGGTGATTGCTCAAGCAGAAAACCCTTTGGAATTTAAAAAAAAAAGTTATTAGAACTGTAAAATAAATTTGGCAAGTCACCAGGCTACAAGATCAACATGCAAAAATCAATTTTATTTATTTATTTATTTATTTATTTTTTAAGAGAGAGTTTTGTTCTGGTCACTCGGGCTGGAGTGCCATGGCACAATCTCGGCTCACTGCAACCTCTGCCTCTCGGGTTAAGCAATTCTCCTTCCTCAGCCTCCTGAGTAGCTGAGATTACAGGTGCCTGCTACCATGCCTGGCTAATTTTTATATTTTTAGTAGAGATGGGATTTCACCATATTGGCCAGGCTGGTCTGGACTCCTGACCTCGTGATCCGCCCACCTCAGCCTCCCAAAGTGCTGGGATTATAGGCATGAGCCACTGTGCCTGGCCAATTTAATTTCTTTAAACTAGTAATAAACAATCAAAAACTGAAACTACAAATCCAATTATAATAATATATTAAGAAGACATCAAAAAATATAAAATACTTAGGGAATATTCTGGCAAAAGATTTGTAAGGCATATCTAGTAAAAAAAAATAATTACAAAACATTGCTAAAAGGAATTAAAGGCCTTTTAAAAATATTTTAATTTTTTCATTGTGAAATCATGAGCCAAAAAAAGATCTAAATAACTGAAGACCATAACATTTATATGGAAATACAAATGACCTAGATTAGCCAAAATGACTCTGAAAAAGAGCAAAGTTAAAGAACTGATGCTATCTGATTTAGGAAGATTTATTATAAATTCATGGAAATCAAGATAATGTGATTATAGATAGCATCAATATAGGCAAATAGGACAAATAGAAGTAAACCCATGCATCTGTATCATTTGATTGTGAACAAAGGGTCAAGTACAAGTCAGTGGAGAAAGATTAGTCTTTTTAACAAATGAAATTTTCTTGTCTTTTAACTAGAAAAATTGAATATCCATGCGTAAAAAAAAAGTTTCAATAAGTACTTGGTGCCATGTACAAAAATTAATTAAGCATGGATTAGAGACCTAAATTTAAACCTAAAACTATTAACATTTAGAAGAAACCCTAAGAAAAATATTGTAGTCTTGGATTAGTCTAGTTCTTACATATGAGATAAACAATTCATAAAGATAATTTTTAAAATTTAATTAAAAAAAATTTTTTTTTGTATTTTTAGTAGAGATGGGGTTTCACCAAGTTGGCCAGGATGGTCTCAATCTCTTGACCTCGTGATCCACCCACTTTGGCCTCCCAAAGTGCTGGGATTACAAGGCGTGATCCACCATGCCCAGCCTAATTTTTTTTTTTTCCAAAAAACTCTTTCTTTTCAAAAAAACACTATTAAGAAATGAAAAGATTAGCCAGACACTGGGAAATGTATTTGCCAATCACATATCTGATGAAGCACTTATATCCAGAAAGGAAATTATTTCGGAAAGGAAATCAGCGCTCGTTTTGGGATGGATGAGCTAGGGAGGGAATTGCAAAGGAGCACAGGAGAACTTTTGTTGTTGTTGAGATGGAGTCTCACTCTGCCTCCCAGGCTACAGTGCAGTGGCACAATCTAGCTCTCTGCAACCTCTGCCTCTGGGTTCAAGTGATTCTCTTGCCTCAGCCTCCCGAGTAGCTGGGATTACAGGCAAGCACCACCACGCCTGGCTAATTTTTTGTATTTTTGGTAGAGGTGGAGTTTCACCATGTTGGCCAGGCTGATCTTGAACTCCTAACCTCAGTTGATCCACCCACCTCAGCATCCCAAAGTGCTGGGATTATGGGTGTGAGCCACCGCACCTAGCCAGAACTCTTGAGGTAAAAAGGCTATTTTCACCTGGAACCAACCCAAATGCCCATCAATGCTAGACTGGACAGGGAAAATGTGGCACATATACACCATGGAATATTATGCAGCCATCAAAAACGATGAGTTCGCGTCCTTTGTAGGGACATGGATGAACCTGGAAACCATCATTCTCAGCAAACTAACACAAGAACAAAAAATCAAACACCGAATGTTCTCACTCATAGGTGGGTGTTGAACAATGAGAACACATGGACACAGGGAGGGGAACATCACACACTGGGGTCTGTTGGGGGGAAATAGGGGAGGGACAGTGGGGGGTGGGGAGTTGGGGGGAGATAGAATGGGGAGAAATGCCAGATATAGGTGAAGGGGAGGAAGGCAACAAATCACACTGCCACGTGTGTACCTATGCAACAATATTGCATGTTCTTCACATGTACCCCAAAACCTAAAATGCAATAAAAAATAAAATTTAAAAAAA
>CAUYQU010005991.1:0-22291 GCA_963574635.1 Cheracebus regulus
GTGTTCTCATTGTTCAACACCCGCCTATGAGTGAGAACATGCGGTGTCTGATTTTCTGTTCTTGTGTCAGTTTGCTGAGAATGATGGTTTCCAGGTTCATCCATGTCCCTACAAAGGACACTAACTCATAATTTTTTATGACTGCATAGTATTCCATGGTGTATATGTGCCACATTTTCCCTGTCCAGTCTATCATTCATAGGCATTTGGGTTGGTTCCAAGTCATTGCTATTGTAAATAGTGCTACAATGAACATACATGTGCATGTGTCTTTATAGTAGAATGATTTATAATCCTTTGGATATTTACCTAGTAATGGGATTGCTGGGTCAAATGGAATTTCTATTTCCAGGTCCTTGAGGAATTGCCACACTGTCTTCCACAATGGTCAAACTAATTTACACTCCTATCAACAGTGTAAAAGTGTTCCTATTTCTCCACATCCTTTCCAGCATCTGTTGTCTCAAGATTTTTAATATTTGCCATTCTAACTGGCGTGAGATGGTATCTCAATGTGGTTTTGATTTGCATTTCTCTAATGACCAGTGATGATGAGCATTTTTTTCGTATGTTTGTTGGCCTCATATATGTCTTCTTTCGAAAAGTGTGTGTTCATATCCTTTGCCCGCTTTTGAATGGGTTTGTTTTTTCCTTGTAAATCTGTTTTACTTCTTTGTAAATTCTGGAAATAAGTCCTTTGTCAGATGGGTAGATTGCAAATATTTTTCCCATTCTGTTGGTTGCCGGTTCACTCTAATGATTGTTTCTTTTGCTGTGCAGAAGCTCTCGAGTTTAATTAGGTCCCATTTGTCTATTTTGGCTTTTGTTCCCAATGCTTTTGGTGTTTTAGTCATGAAGTCCTTGCCTATGCCTATGTCTTGAACGGTTTTGCCTAGTTTTACTTCTAGGGTTTTTTATGATGTTAGATCTTATGTTTAAGTCTTTAATCCATCTGGAGTTAATTTTAGTGTAAGGTGTCAGGAAGGGGTTCAGTTGTTGCTTTCTGCACATGGCTAGCCAGTTTTCCCAATACCATTTATGAAACAGGGAATCCTTTTCCCACTGCTTGTTTTTGTCAGGTTTGTCAAAGATTGGATGGTTGTAGATGTGTGGCATTGCCTCCGAGGCCTCTGTTCTGTTTCATTGGTCTATATCTCTGTTTTGGTACCAGTACCATGCTGTTTTGATTACTGTAGATTTGAGGTATAGTTTGAAGTCAGGCAGCGTGATGCCTCCAGCTTTGTTCTTTTGCTTAGAATTGACTTGGCTATGTGGGCTTTCTTTGGTTCCATATGAATTTTAAGGTGTTTTTTTTTCCAGTTCTGTGAAGAGGTTCATAGGTAGCTTGATGGGGATAGCATTGAATCTATAAATTACTTTGGGAAGTATGGCCATTTTCACAATATTGATTTTTCCTAACCATGAGCATGGAATCTTTTTCCATCTGGTTGTGTCCTCTCTTATTTCGTTGAGCATTGGTTTGTAGTTCTCCTTGAAGAGGTCCTTCACTTCCCTTGTAAGTTTTATTCCTAGGTATTTTATTCTCTTTGTAGCAATTGTGAATGGCAGTTTGTTCTTAATTTGGCTCTCTTTAAGTCTGTTATTGGTGTATAGGAATGCAGGTGATTTTTGTACACTGATTTTGTATCCTGAGACTGCTGAAGTTGCTTATCAGTTTAAGAAGATTTTGGGCTGAGACAATGGGGTTATCTAAATATATAATCATGTCGTCTGCAAATAGAGACAATTTAACTTTCTCCTTTCCTAATTGAATATCCTTCATTTCTTTTTCTTGCCAGACTGCTTGGGCTAGAACTTCCAATACTATATTGAATAGGAGTGGTGAGAGAGGGCATCCTTGTCTAGTGCCGGATTTCAAAGGGAATGCTTCCAGTTTTTGCCCATTCAGTATGATATTGGCTGTGGGTTTGTTGTAAATAGCTTTTATTATTTTGAGATACCTTCCGTCGATACCTAGTTTATGGAGTTTTTAGCATAAAGGGCTGTTGAATTTTGTCGAAGACCTTCTCTGCATATATTGAGATAATCATGTGGTTTTTGTCTTTGGTTCTGTTTATGTGGTGAATTACATTTACAGACATGTGTATGTTGAACTGGCCTTACATCCCTGGGATGAAGCCTACTTGATAGTGATGGATAAGCTTTTTGACGTGCTGTTGCAATTGGTTTACCAGTTTATTATTGAAGATTTTTGCATCTATGTTCATCACGGATATTGGCCTGAAGTTTTCTTTTCTTGTTGAGTCTCTGCCGGGTTTTGGTATCAGGATGATGTTGGTCTCATAAAATGATTTGGGAAGGAGTCCCTCTTTTTGGATTGTTTGGAAAAGTTTCAGAAGGAGTGGTACCAGTTCCTCTATGTATGTCTGGTAGAATTCAGCTGTGAACCTATCTGGACCTGGGCTTTTTTTGGTTGGTAGGCTATTCATTGCTGCCTCAACTTCAGTCCTTGTTATTGGTCTATTCAGAGTTTCAACTTCTTCCTGGTTTAGGCTTGGAAGGGTGCAAGTGTCCAGGAGTTTGTCCATTTCTTCCAGGTTTACTGGATTATGTGCATAGAGTTCTTTGTAGTAATCTCTGATGGTGGTTTGTAGTAATCTCTGATGGTGGAATCTGTGGTGATATCCACTTTATCATTTTTTATTGCATCTATTTGATTCTTCTCCTTTTTCTTTTTTATTAATCTAGCTACTGGTCTATGTTGTTGATCTTTTAAGAAAAGTAGCTCCTGGATTTATTGATTTTTGATGTTTTTTTTTGTGTCTCTGTCTCCTTCAGTTCTGCTCTGATCTTAGTTATTTCATTTCTTCTGCTAACTCTTGAGTGTTTTTGATCTTATTCCTCTAGCTCTTTCAATTTTGATGATAGGTTTCAATTTTAGATCTTTCCTTGCTTCTCATGTGGGCATTTATTGCTATAAATATTCCCCTAGACACTGCTTTAAATGTGTCCCAGAGATTCTGGTATGTTGTGTCTTCATTCTTGTTGGTTTTGAAGAACATCTTTATTTCTGCCTTCTTTCCTTGTTTATCCAGTCAACATTCAAGAGCCAGTTGTTCAGTTTCCATGAAGTTGTGCAGTTCTGAGTTAGTTTCTTAACCCTGAGTTCTAATTTGATTGCACTATGGTCTGAGAGACTGTTTGTTATGATTTCTGTTCTTTTGCATTTGTTGAAGTGTGATTTACTTCCAATTATGTGGTCAATTTTAGAGTAGGTGTGATGTGGTTTTGAGAAGAATGTATATTCTGTGGATTTGGGGTGGAGAGTTCTGTAAACGTCTATTAGGTTTGCTTGTTCCAGATCTGAGTTCAAGTCCTGGATATCCTTGTTAATTTTCTGTCTCATTGATCTGTCTAATATTGACAGTCAAGTGTTAAAGTCTCCCACTATTATTGTGCAGTAGTCTAAGTCTCTTTGTAAGTCATTAAGAACTTGCTTTATGTATGTGGGTGCTCCTGTATCAGGTGCGTATATATTTAGAATCATTAGCTCTTCTTGTTGCATTAATCCTTTTACCATTAGAATTTCATATCCAGCCAAGCTAAGCTTCATAAGCAAAGGAGAAATAAAATCCTTTATGAACAAGCAATTGCTCAGAGATTTCATCATCACCAGGCCTGCCTTAAAAGAGCTCCTGAAAGAAGCACTAAACACAGAAAGGAACAACCTGGACCAGCCACTCCAAAAACATACCAAATGGTAAAAAGCATCAACACAATGAAGAAACTGTATCAACTAATGGGCAAAACAACCAGCTAACAACAAAATGGCAGGATCAAATTCACACATAACAATATTAACCTTAAATGTAAATGGGCTAAATGCCTCAATCAAAAGACACAGACTGGCAATTGGATAAAAAGTCAAAACTCATCGGTGTGCTGTATCCAGGAAACCCATCTCACATGCAAGGGCACACATAGGCTCAAAATAAAGGGATTGAGGAAGATTTACCAAGCAAATGGAGAGCACAAAAAAGCAGGAGTTGCAATCGTAGTCTCTGATAAAATGAACTTTAAACCAACAAAGATCAAAAGAGACAAGGGCATTATATAATGCTAAAATTGTTAATGTGGCTGCTCAATGCTATAAATTTTCCTCTTAAAACTGCCATAGCTGTGTCCCAGAGAATCTGTTATCTTTAGCTTGTTGTCATTAGCTTCAAATAACTTCTTGATTTTTATGTAATTTCATTATTTATCCAAAAGCCATTCAAGAGCAGTTTGTGTGATTTCCATTTAATTGTACAATTTTAAGCTGTTTTCTCAATCTTAATTGCCAATTTGATTACACTATGGTTCAAGAGAGTGGTTGGTGTGATTTTGGTTCTTTTACATTTCTGAGGATTGTTCCATATCTGAATGATTGGTTAATTTTAGAGTAAGTGCCATGTGGTGATTACAAAAATGTACATTCTGTGTTTTGTTGTGGGGAGTTCTACAGATGTCTATCAGGTCCATTTGTCCAGTGTTGAGTTCAGATCCTTAATATCTATGTTAATTTTATGCCTCAATGATCTGTTGAATAGTCAGAAAACCAGGTATTGAAGGAACACACATCAAATTAATAAGAGCCATCTATGACACATCTACAATCAACATCATATTGAATGGATAAAAGCTGGAAGCATTACTCTTGAAAACTAGCACAAGTCAAGGATGCCCTCTCTCACCACTCCTATTCAACTTAGTATTGGAAGACCTGACCAGAGCAATCAGGCAAGAGAAAGAAATAAAGGGCCTCCAAATAGGAAGAGAGCAAGTCAAAATATTCCTGTTTGTGGTTGGTATGATTCTATGTCTAGATACCCCATAGTCTCTGTCCAATAGCTCCTTGAGCTGATAAGCAATACCAGTGAAGTTTTATGACACAGAATTAATGTACAAAAATCACTAGCATTTCTATATACCTACAGCCAAACCAAGAGCCAAATCAGGAACACATCCCCATTCTCAATTACCAAAAAACAAAACAAACAAACAAAAAATCAACAATAAAATGCCCAGGCATACAGCTAACCAGGGAGGTGAAATATCTCTAAAGTGAGAATTACAAAGCACTGCTAAAATTAATAAGAGATGACACAAATGAAGAGAAACATATACGATGCTCATGGATAGGAAGAATCAATATATTTAAAATGGCCATATAGCAATTTAAAGGTTTGATGATATTTGTATCAAAATACCAATAACATTCTTTATAGAACTAGTAAGAATAACTATTTTAAAATTAACATTGAACAAAAAAAGTGCTTAAATAACCAAGGCAATTTTAAGCAAAAAGAGCAAAACAGGAAGCATCATGCTACATGATTTCAAACTACACAACAGGACTACAGTAACCAAAAGAACATGGGTACTGGCACAAAAATGGACACATAGACCAACAGAACAGAATAAAGAGCTCACAAATAAGGCTGCACACTTACAACCATCTGACCTTCAATAAAACTGACTAAAACAATAATGGAGAAATGATTCCCTAGTCAATAAATGGTGCTGGGATAGCTGGCTAGCCAACTTGACCCCTTCCTTACACCATATACAAAAATCAATTTAAGATGGATTAAAAACCTACATGTTAAACCTAAAACCATAAATCTCTGGAAGACAACCTAGGCAATATCATTCAGGACCTAAGAACAATCAAAGATTATATGACAAAGATGCCAAAAGTAATTGCAACAAAGGCAAAAATAACAAATAGGCTCTAATTAAATGAAAGAACTTCCACACAGCGCACGCACACACACACACATATACACACACACACACACACCCCAAAAACTATGAGGAAGCAGACAACCTACAGAATGAAAGAAAATTTTTACAATCTGTACATCTGAAAAATGTCTAATATCCAGCATCTATAAGGAATTTAGAGAAATTTACAAGAAAGAAACCAGCAACTTCATTAAAAAGTAGAAAAAGGATTTGAACAGATGCTTTTTAAAAGAAAACAATAGCATATGAAAAAGCTCAATATGACTGATCGTTAGAAAAATGCAAATCAAAACCACTATGAGATACCATCTCATACCAGTCAGAATGTCTATTACTAAGACATCAAAAAATTACAGATGCTGGCAATGTTGCAGAGAAAAGGGAATGCTTATACACTGTTGGTGGTAGTGTAAATTAGTTCAACCCTTGGGGAAGCCAATGTGGTAATTCCTCGAGGACATAAAGATAGAAATACCATTTGACCCAGTAATCCCATTACTGGCTATATATCCAAAGGAATAGAAATTTTTCTATCATAAAGACACATGCATGCATATGTTTATTGCAGCACTATTCACAATAGCAAAGACATGGATTAAACCTAAATGCTAATCAATGGTAAACTGGCTAAAGAAAATGTAGTACTTATATACCCTGGAATACTATGCAGCCATAAAAAAGAGTGAGATCATGTCTTTTCAGGAACAAGAATGAAGCTGGAGGCCATTATCTTTAGCAAACTTATGCAGTAACAGAAAACCAAATATTACATGTTCTCACTTATAAGTGGGAGCTAAATGGTGAGAACACATGGACACAGAGAGAGGAACAACAGACACAGGGGCATATCTGATGGAAGAGGTTGGGAGAAGGTAGAATATAAGAAAAAATAGCTACTGGGTACTTGTATTAATACCTGGGTAACAAAATACTCCGTACAACGCAACATGAGTTTACCTATATAACAAAACCTGTGTATGTACCCCTGAACCTAAAACACAAGTTTTTCTAAGAAAGAGTAGTTTGTTCCTAATGTAGAACCCATAGCTATATAGTCTTAAGGACATCATATCACTTTTCCTGATCTCATCTATTAAATACCATTACACATCTATTCATTTCAAACATTGTAGAATGTTATGAATGTTGATTATTTTCCATTAGGTAAAGATTTTGAAGTTCTTAGAAAAAAAGAGAGGAGATATGTAAGAACAAGGACTACTTTTATTATGTTTATATTTTTAATTTTGTTTCAAGACAGGATCTTGCTCTATTTTCCAGGCTGGACTTCAGTGGTGCGTTAGGAGCTCACTGCAACCTCAAGCTCCTGGGCTGTTGGCAGTACTTCTACCTCAGCTTCGCAGGTAGTTAGGATTATATTCATGCACCACCTATTTCTTTTTTTACTTTTTGTAGATATAGGCTATTTCTTTTTTTACTTTTTGTAGATATAGGGTCTTGCCTTTTGTTGAGGCTTGCCTTAAACTTGAGCCTCGAGCAAACCTCCCAACTTGGCCTCCCATAGTGCTGGGATTACAGAAGTGAGCCATCGTGTTTGGCCCCAAGAATAAGGACTACTTTTAATATCACATGACAGAAAAAAATAAAGCTTCAGTTGAAAATTAAATTTTTATAAATTCTTTTTTTTTCATCATAATTTGTAATGGTAGGGAACATTGAGAGACTGCAAAAACACCTGTGTGGCTAGTGTTTAGAGAAAAAGAAAATATTTGTAATAGACAAGGCTGGAAAAATATAGAAGGACAAATCAAACAAGGTGTCAGGAGCCATGCTAAAGATGTTTTTCTTTAGCCAAACACACAATTGAAAGTAATTGAGAAGTTTTAACCAGAAAAATAAAATGATCAGACTTGTATTAGGTTAGTCACCATTACTTTTAACGGAGAAAACCATGATTACTTTTACACCAACTAATATTTTATGAAGCTCACTCTGTTTGCACTGTGGAAAGTTGATTTGAAGTGGACAAAAGCAGTTATAGTAAAACTAACTAGAAAATTGCTATAGTAGTTCAGGTAAGAGATGATAGGGAATTTGTCTTAGATGTTATTAATGAAAATGATACAAAGTGGGACAAATAGTAGTTTCTTTGAATCAAGGAAGTCAGGAATGGGATATATGAGAAATACAAAGAGATACATGAAATATCAATGTTCTTGGATTAGGGAGGCAGCTGATTATAAATTAGCAAATAAATTAAGATAGAACAATACATAGAACGATGGTGACAATATTTCATGAAGCAAAGATTGTGGCTAATCTTATACTAAGCAACTGACACCCAAAGAAATAAGAGAGGAAACACAAGAAACTTTACTAAGTAGAAAATGTGAATTTAATTGACAAACATGTCCTAATGTAACAGCAATTTCAATGGATATAAATTATAGTGATTAATGAAGCATAGCAAATATACAGTTTCAAAAAAAAAAGAAAATTTACAAATGTTGTTTAAAAGTACACAGAATAATTGGAAATAGAGGAGAAGAAGAAGAAATACTAAGCAGTATGAACCAAGAAAAGCTTGGGGTGAGGCAGATATAATTTAGGTAAAAATAATGTAATATTATGGTAAAAGGGACCATTGTACAAGGAGATATATCTATTATAAATATATACTCCCAAGAGTGCCAACTCGAAATGTGTTAATTAAAAAGTGACAGAACTTTAAGGAAACATAGATAAACAATTTTAATTAGAGACTTTAACACACTCTTCTAGAGAACCAAAAATAAAGTTATATATATATATATATATATATATATATATATATATATATAACTTTATGTATATATATAACTTTATATATATATATATATATATATATATATATATATATACTCTCTATGTGTGGACACATATAACTCTATAAAAATCTGAAAATTATTTTCAGTCACACATAAAACATTTAAAATAATAGACCATATATTTTGTCAGATGGAAAGTCTCTGTAAATTCCAAAAGATCAGGAAAATGAAATAACATTGGGAATCAATATTAATGAAAGAATTGCTTAAAATCACAAATTAGAAAAAATAACATATTTACAAATAACTCATAGTTTTAAAAAAGAATCATACAAAATTACAATAAAGAAATATTTTAGGTGTGTGATAGGACACCTATTGTCAGAAATTGTAGATCACAGAGAAGTGATAATTACTGGAGAATGTGTATGGTTTATGTCTTCTAAACAAATAAGAATAATTTTTAAATTATTAAGAATTTAGTTCAATATTTTGGAGAAATTGAAACAAACTAAAACCAATGTGGGCAGAATAAAAATGACAATGGGCAGAAATAATAGTAATAGTAACAATGGTAATAAAACTCAGAAACAACTTTCTTTAAATTACAATATTTCCTTAAAAGGAGTAATAAAATTGTTAGACTTCTCTCAAAAGTGTTTAATAAACTAGAAAAAATACAATATTAATACAATCATAATATAAAAGAAATAGCTACAGACCCAACAGAATTCTAATAAATAACAAGGAACAAAATTAGTGACTATAACATCAATTTGAAAACCTAGATTAAATGAATACATTTACAAAATAATATAAAATGGCAAAATTGGAAGATGAAAAATGTACTTGAGTATGTCTAGAAGCATCAAAAAATAGAAATAGTGGCCAAAACCTTTGTTCCTCTAATCACATGCCCAATGATTTTGCAGGTGACTTCTATCCAACTTTCGTGTAACAGTCTATATTTTAACAAGTTTTCCTGAAAATGTGTTATACAAACTATACATTCTCAACTCTTTTCATAATGCAAGCATAGTATATATTGCTGAAACACCTGTGAACAATTCAAGATTGAAAGCATATTGACCATTTAACTATGAAAGTAAATATAATTAGCCAGGCTTGGTGGCATGTGCCTGTAGTCTCAGGAGGCTGAGGCAGGGAGGGTCTCTTGAGCCCAGGAGCTCCAAGCTCCAGTGAGTTATAATCCCACCACCGTAATCCAGCCTGGGTAACAGAGAAAGACCCTCTCTCTAAAACATAAATAATTAATTAAAAATAAATAATAAAGGAAATACAAACATTCAAAAATAACCTACTGAATTCAATAGTATATTTAAAAAACTTTATAGTTAATTATTATAAATGCAAAGATATAGCTACAGTAGAAAATTAATGAATGTTGAGGATGGCAGAATAACAAAATAGACTACCCTGGATCTCCGGCAGAATGCAACCCCTGTACTGAATTGTTTTTGCTCAGCTTGTTATTGGAGAGAAAACAAAGCTTCTAGCTTGTTAAACTGCTACATTTTATTTTTTGTTATGGAATCTATACCTGCACCCTAATATCCCCACTGTCTCCCAAATTCTGTTTAAACTGTCCTCATTGCCAGCTGGCTGAAACGTGACACAGTACCAAAATCCCATTGTAGAGTTTGCTTCCTAGGTTTACACCTGCCACCAATTATGTTAATTACTCTCCCTAGCAGACTGAGATGGGAATTAGCAAGCAGAAAATATATTGAGAAGTGTTTCACTTGTAGTGAATTGAGATGTCTAGGATTGAGTAGTGGGAGAAACTTAGCACAATTCTCTAATAACTGAGTTCTCAAGTGATATTCAGGTAGTATAATCAACAGACAGCAACTCTGGAGGTGGGACGGCCCTTCAGGGTTGCTCCAGTTGAAACAAAGGCCTGGGTTTTTGTCTCCCTGCATTGGCCCGTCATTTACTGCAGACTGCTTCCTTACAGAAGGTATAACTTTAAGAGAGGCAGTTCTCTAAGGGCAATTGCAATTTCCCATGAGAAATGCAGCTGTGGCTTGTCAGTAGGCCATTCACAAGCAGGTAGGGAATGGATGCAGCCCTGAAGAGTGAATTTACTCAGGGGATCATAATATTCACTATAATGCTCTATCATAATACCAGGCTTTCATTTAGTTATCTCCTCAACTACAAAATATCTTATTTTCCTGGTGCAGAATTTAAAATTACCTGCGGAATTTAACAGGACCTTTTGCTTTTAAACATGTAAAAAAATCAAGTTCACTTATAAGACAAATGTAAAATAAATTACACATGAGTCTCCTGAATACAGCAAACTGATGGGTCTTGATTCTTCATTCAGTTTGCCACTCTGAGTCTTTTAATTGGGGCATTTAGCCCATTTACATTCAATGTTAATATCATTATGTGTAAATTTGATCCTGTCATTATGACGCCAGCTGGTTATTTTGCCCATTAGTTGATACAGTTTCTTCATAATGTTGATGGTCCTTAAAATTTGGTATGTTTTTTGCAGTAGCTGGTACCAGTTCTTCCTTTCCATATTTAGTACACCCTTCAGAAGGTCTTATAAGGCAGTCCTGGTGGTGATAAAATCTCTCAGCATCTGCTTGTCTGTAAAGGATTTTATTTCTTCTTCACTTATGAAGCTTAATTTGGCAGAATATGAAATTCTGGGTTGAAAATTGTTTTCTTTAAGCGTGTTGAATATTGGCCCCCACTCTTTTCTGGCTTGTAGGGTTTCTACAGAGAGATCCACTGTTAGTCTGATGGGCTTCCCTTTGTGGGTAACCCGACCTTTCTCGCTCCCTTTAACATTTTTTTCTTCATTTCAACCTTGGTGAATCTAATGATTATGTATCTTGAGATTGCTCTTCTCGAGGAGTATCTTTGTGCTATTCTCTGCATTTCCTGAACTTGAATGTTGGCCTGTCTTGCTAGATCATGGAAGTTCTCCTAGATAATATCCTAAAGAGTGTTTTCCAACTTGATTTCATTCTCCTTGTCACGTTCAGGTACATCAATCAAACGTAGGTTTAGTCTTTTCACATAATCCCATATTTCTTGGAGGCTTTGTTCATTCTTTTTTATTCTTTTGTCTCTAATTTTGACTTCACACTTTATTTCATTAAGTTGATCTTCAATCTTTGAAATCCTTTCTTTCTCTTGATTGATTTGGTTATTGATACTTGTGTATGGTTCACAAAGTTTTTGTACTTTGTTTTTCAGCTCCATCAGGTCATTTATGTTATTCTCTAAACTGGCTATTCTAGTTAGCAATTCCTCTAACCTTTTTTCAAGGTTCTTAGCTTCCTTGCATTGGGTTAGAACATGCTTCTTTAGCTTCGAGGAGTTTGTTATTACCCACCTTCTGAAGCCTACTTCTGTCAATTCATCAAATTCATTCTCTGTCCAGTTAATAATGGTTATATCTTCTAGGTGGATTGATTCATTTATCATGATTTAATGTCCTTCTTTTTCTGTTGTAACAGTTGGTGACTTACAGTCTATTTTGTCCGCTTTTAATATAGCCACCCTGGTTTCCTTTCGGCTACTATCTATTCACATGGAATATCTTCTCTCTTTTTTTTTTTAACTTTTTTAAGGAGCATGTTCTCACCCTGTTGCCCAGGCTGGAGTGTAGTTGCATGATCATAACTCACTGTAACCTCAAACTCTAAGGCTCAAGAAATATCCACATCTCAGCCTCATGTGTAGCTGGGACTACAGGCATCCACCACCATGCCTGGCTTTTTGTTGTTGCTTTTTGTTTTTTAGAGATGGGATCTGGCTGTGTTGCTCAGGCTGGTCTTAATTCCTGGCCTGGCCTCAAGTGATCTTCTTGCCTTGGCCTCACAAAATGCTGGAATTATAGACATAAGCCACAACACATTGTCTGGAATATATTTTTCTATTCTTTTATTTGTCCTGACATGACTCCTTAGATCTAAAGTGACTCTCCTATAGACAGCATAGTGGAATGGATTTCGGGTTTTTGTTTATTATCCATTCTGCCTATCTGTGTTTTGATTGGCAGTAAAAGTTATTTACATTTATGTTTAATGTACATGTAAAGTAATTACTAATAGGAAAGTACTTAGATTTAAAATAATTACTAACAGAGAAAGACTCACTAATGCCATTTGGTAATGGTTTTCTCTATGTCTTACGGTTTTTTCATCCTTCATCTCCTTTCTTACTGTTTTTCTGAGTGTTTATTTTTACAGTACCACATTTTGATTCCCTCCTTATTTCCCTTTGTGTACATTTTCTTTGTAGAAAATTATCTGTTCTTTGTTTTTAAAATGGATATTACCTAAAACATTTCAATTATAACAGTCAATTTTAAACATAACTTTAATTTCATTCAAAATCTCTACTGGTTTACCACTCCACTTTTCATTGTGTTATTGATGTCACAACTTACATCTTTATAGATTGTATATGAATTAACATAGATTCATAAATGTTTTCTGAGGTTGTGTTTTAAATTCCATTAAAACAATAAAAGCAAAGTTATAAACCAAAATCTTAATAATTCAAGTTTTAATATTTGTTCATCTATTTACCTTAACTGTGTAACTTTATATTTTTGTATTGCTTCAAGTTCTTCTCTAGAGTCCTTTTATTCCAACTTGAAGGAATCATTTTATCACTTATTGTAGAGTAGGTCTAATAATAGTGAATGAATGAATGCTATTCTTTGGTTACCTAGGAATGTCAATTTCTCCCTTAATTATGAAGGACAGTTTTTTGAGGTACGCATTCTCCTTTGACATTTTTTGTTCTTAATCTCAGTACTTAAAAAATATAATCCAATTTTCTCTTTGCCTAAAAGATTTCTGCTGAGATATCTGCTGATAATCCTGCTGAGGAAAACTTGTACGTGATGAGCCACTTTTCTCTATCTGCTTTAAAGATGATCTCTTTGACATTCAACTCTTATTATTATCAGTCTTAGTGTGGGTGGGTGTCTTTGAACTTTTCATATTTTTAGTTTTTTAGCCTCTTGAATTTGTATGTTTTTCTTCAAATTTGGGTGATCATGGTAATTATTTCATCAAATAAGCTCTCTTCCCCTTTCTTTGTATCTTCTTCTGAGACTTTCATAATGCATGTATTAATCTACTTGATGGTGTCCCATAAGTCCCTTACTCTGTTTACTTCCTTAATTATTTTTTTCTTTCTTCTCCTCAGACTCCATACTTTTAAATGATCTGTCTTCATGTGTGCTGTTTATTTATTTTACCTGTACAGGTCTGCTGTTGAGCTTCTCTAGTGTATTTTTCAATTCAGTTATTAAATATTACAGCTCCAGAATATAAGTTGATTCTTTTTAATAATTAATATATTTTTATTAATATTTTTATTATGTTAAGGTATTATTTTCTTAAGTTTCTTAATTCTTTGTGTTCTCCTTTAGCTTTTTGAGCATATTTAAGACAATTTTTAAAAATACTTTGTCAAATAACTTCTAAGACTGTTTTCTAATGGATGGTTTCTGAAGATTTACTTTGTTCTTTAAAATGGGACATTATTCCCTGGGTCTTTTATGCATTGTGATCTTTTGTTGAAAATTGGATTTGAAAAAACGATCACTTCTTACAGTGCTTGTAGATTAACTCTATACAAAAGACATTTTGACTAATCACTTCTGCATGAAAACTCAAGATCTTCTCTGGCCTTTTCTGAGGATACATGTTCATGGGGACTGTGTATGTGCTCTATTACCTAATCCCCGTGAACATGGCTGGTTTTAATTATCTTCATTCCTTTAAAAGTCTCATCTCTGTTTCTTCTCTGGTCCTTAGATGTTCCATTATTCTGCTTGTAATATATTGTCCTCAGACATCCAGAAGTCTGCAGTTTTCCTGTGGTTTTCACACACCACTGTGCCCACTGTTGTTTTCAGTACCTTACAACCTGATATTAAATCTATGCCATTGTCCCCATCAGTGTTCCAGTTAAGACAAGACAGCAACCATTGTCTTGGGCCTACTAGGGCAGGTCCAAGACAAGCCAGGTTATTGTGAACAAGTTCTACTCTTTTTTCTGTCTTGAGAAACTAGGAATCAAGGAGTCTTTCTCCCAACGATGCCACATCACATCAGGGAAGGAGTAGGGAAGTGGACAAGAAAAAAATGTCACAAAATATATCATCATTTTGAGTGTGGCTTTTTCTTGGCTGAGGGTTCTCTTAGATGCTTCTTAACTGATTTCCAGAGTTTCCATAAAACTACTTTGGTCCATATGTTGTGTACTTGGTGTTTCCACAGGGTAGTGAACACTTGGCTCTTCTTAATTCACCATCTTGCTGACATCGCTCACTTATGCTTGTTTTGAGTTATAAAAATTACATGACAGAAATTGTCTTCTGTGTATTGCTTTTTGATGCAGAAATTATGTCTCTAATGTTTATCATTGTTGTAAA
The DNA here is from genome assembly GCA_963574635.1 of Cheracebus regulus. Lineage (NCBI taxonomy): Eukaryota > Metazoa > Chordata > Mammalia > Primates > Pitheciidae > Cheracebus > Cheracebus regulus. The sequence goes on from CAUYQU010005991.1 coordinate 14,959, forward strand.
GTATAGTTGTAGTTCCTCAAGTATCACGGTTGGATAATATTATGTAGGGTGAATATGCCAATGCATATATATATATATATATATATATATCCATCATACTACCACAATATTTATATTAGTCTATGTTTTTGCTATTAGAAAATTGTTGCAATATACATTGTATTCTAGAAATGTTAAAAAAAACTCCCAATATAATCGTTTTATTTTTATTTAATAAGTTTTTGGGGAACAGGTGTTGTTAGGTTTCGTGGACAAGTTATTTAGTGGTGATTTCTGAGATTTTGGTGTACCCATCACTGGAGCAGGGGACAATGTACCGAATGTGTGGTCTTTTATGTTTTGAATACCTTATTGTAGAATTACTGGATCAAAAACTATATCAATATTCAACTTTAGAAAAAAATATCAATTGTTTTCCAAAGTAAATTTGCTTGTTTAAACTATTACAAACACAATATTACATCAGAGTCCCCACTGACCCACATTTTGTTCCTGCATATCAGATGTTCTATATAAAAATGCTAATTGAAAGCCATTCTTTAAGAAATTTTACAATTCATTACAAATCAATCTCAAAACCTAAATCAAAAACAGTGAAATTTCCATTTATTTCTTCTTAAGACTTAAAATGCTTTAGACATTATTTCTCTTTTATCAACCAATTAATATAGTTTTTAGCAACAGTTGCTAAATATTGTCTCTCTTAGTTCTAAATACAACCTCATATATATATATGTTCAAAAAATTTTAATACTGAAAAAACCAACCTACATTCACTTAGAGAATGTTCATAAAAGAGCGTTCTTCAGGCTATATTTTAGTATTTTTGAAATCTTTCTGTAGATTTTTACAGGAATATAGTATAATTGTATTTTAATTTGATTTCTCTTTTTATCGTGGTTGCTTTCAAAATCTTACATTTATTTTAGAACATCGATAGCTTCACTACAGTGAGTTTATGAGTGAATTTATTTTGTGTGTGTGTTTACATTTCCTCTTATTTCTCAGGCTTCGGTCATTTATTCTGCAAATATTTATTGATATTTACTACATATCTAGTTTATTCCTCTTAGAGACTCTGTTCATTTTTTTAAGTTCTTTTTTTTTTAATATTTGTCTGATTGGTTTCATTCAAAAGCCTTGTCTTGAAGCTCTGAAATTCTTTCTTCTCCTTCTTCTAGTCTATTGGTGAAACTTTCCACTGCATTTTGTATTCTCCTAAATGTGTCTTTCATTTTCAGAAGTTCTGATTGTTTTTCTTTATAATATCAACTTTTCTGGAAAATATTTCATGCATATCCTCAACTTTTTTTTTTTAATTTAAGTGAGTTTTCACCTTTCCCTGATATCTCTTATAGTAGCTTAAAAATCAATCTTCTGAATTTTTTTATCTGGTAATTCAGAGATGTATTCTTTGTTTGGATTTATTTCTAGGGAGCTAATGTGATCTTTTTGGGGTATGATAGAACTCTGTTTTGTCTTATTGCCAGAATTACTTTTCTGGTTCCTTCTCATTTGGGTAGACCATTTATTCAAATTGTTCTTGAATTAATTTTTGATTGAACTCTGTTATATATATATATATATATTTGGTTTTTGTTCCTCTTAAGGATCAGTCTTTAATGTTTATATTTTGTTTTAGCCTAATTTAATTCTTGGTGCTTTTAGGGGTGAAAGTGAAGACTCTGTATGAGTTCCTCAGTTATACAAAATCGTTATGCATTAGCTTTCCCAGATTCTGGTTATAGTATTTATGTACTTGGTGTGTGGGCATGTTCACTATCTCCTATGGGGTTGGAATGTCAGGGATCTCTTGAAGGTTATCTCATTCTTTCATGGTGCATAGTTTATTTATTTAATTATTCCCCCAGCCTTTTATTCGCTCAGTTGATTATTTAAGCTTCAGGCCAAAATGGGAGATATCCCTGAGTAGGCACTGACTGTAGCTAAGGCAGGTGGGTAGATATAATACCCAATGGTGGGCAGAGGTCCCAGGCTTGGTGAAGGTGGCTGGAGGAGCTCTCAATTAGAATTGCTGAGGTTTTATTGGGGTGAATAGTGGGAGCTACCTCAGCTTCCCTGCAAAACCAGCAGGAAAGCTATCCACCTCACAGCCTCATTCCTGTCCAGGTGTTCTGACTAGTCAGATGAGACGGCAACTTTTTTTTATCTATAAGAAATGTTGATATTCCAAGATGGGAGTAATTGTGGCTCTGCCTTTTATGCAGGCCTGAATCTGTGGAGTGCTCCTCTTGTGCGGTTGCAATCACCCTGGATTGTTCCAGGGAGGCTGTCTATAGGTGCAACAGTGCTGCATTCCCACAGGAGAAGCCACAGCTGCCTCTGCAGTGGTGTGCCAAGGGCAATAAAGACCCCCTCTCCAAGGCCTTTCATAATCACAGAGGCTGCCTGTTGGAGTAGGGAGAAAGCAAATTTTCTCTACTATGTCCAGGACTACAATTGTGTCTGTACTGTAAGAATCTAACCATAAGTGGAAAGATCTGGGACTACGGTCTCCCATGGGGTGATGCCTTGATGTGGTACTCTCTCCCTTCCCCTGGAATGGGGTACCCTGAGAGCCAGACTAAAGTGATTATTATTGCTTTTCTGGGTATAGCCACCCAGTGGGGTACCAGACTCTGAGCTGGTGTTGGGGAATGTATGCAAAGCATTCAGTGATGTGACCTCTCTTCAGGTCTCTCAGCCATGGATACAAGCACCTGCTCTGATGGAGGTGGCAGGGGAGTAATGTAGATGATGTTAGGTTCCTTGGGTGTAGATAAGCTTAATGTGCTGGCTTTCTCTAATGCTTGTTATGCTAGCAATGTATTTCTCTCGTGGACAGACTCAGGGCCTCTGGTTAGCCAGGATGTTGCAGGCAGTGTTGTTAGCAACCATTTTCTTCTTGGGTGCAGTGTTATTCTATCAAGAGGTGCTGTAATGGCCTGAGTTGATTGGTCTTCAGCCAGGAGGTGGCATGTGCAAGAGAGCACCAGTTGCAATAGTAGCAGTAGAATTTTTGCTTGCTCTAAGGTGTTCAGGGCAAATGTTCTGGTTTCTCAGCTGATGGGAGGGGCCATAAAGCTCCCAAGAGTTTATGTCCTTTTTGTTAGCCTACCAGGGCAGGTAAAGATATATCATCAGGTTTGGGGAGGGTTAGTCAGGTCTGAACTCAGGCTCTCTTTGGGCAGGGCCTGCCACAGTCATTGTGGGGGATGAGGGATGAATCCCAGGTCACTTGGGTAATGTTCCAGAGGGGAGAATAACTGTCTCTGCTGTGAATAAGAGTTTTCAAGGGAAGAGGGGAATAGCCAGCAATGGTAGGCCTCACCTAGCTCCCACGCAGTTGGCACGGCCAGCCTCATTCCTGCAGTGCACTGCTAACAGCTCCAGGTTTAGAGGTAGCCTGAGTACAGAACTCAGACCTGCCCCAGTCTAAAAGCTTCCCTATGGAGATAACAAGCATGTCTTTCAGGCCATGACCCTCCCTGTCTGCCCACAAAGCTGGATGCCCAGCTTCTGCTCGCATATCTGCAGCACACTTTCTGTTCATCCCCAGATACTGTTCAAGCAAGCTTTTCCCCAGCTGAAATTGTATCACAAAATTAAATTGGGAACTTCTTTCACTCTGCAAGCTCTCCTTGAATCCACTGTGACTTTCCTGAGGGTTCCTGTGAGATATAGTTACAAGTAGCTTCCCTGGGCTTGTGCTGGAGACTGGGAATACTTATAAGGCACTATCCACTGCTGCTTCTACTTTTATATTTCACACGACTCCATAAATCTGCTCCAGGTCTTAGTAGGGCAAAGGTCTTCTCCCGTGATCTGAATTTTCAAATTTCTCAGTGGAGATGTGTGTTTGGAAGCACGTGGTCTACTTCTCACACTCTGGAAACTGATAGTTTTTTGCTTCTCTCATGGAGTAGGTTGCAGCCTGCTACTTCTTTCAGAGGATCGGTGAATTGTTTTGATTTTCCTGGTAAGTTTCTGTGGGGATTCTTCAAGAAAACATTCACAGTGTGAATCTCTGCCCACTCTTCTGTCGTTCCAAGTGGGCGAGACACACCAACACTGCCTCCTATCCACCATGATTTCTCAGCTTATATTAGAAAAATATTAAAACGAAGTAATCTATAGACTTCTGCTTGTGAACAAGACACAGTAATAGGTACCAGATTTATCCTCACAATTGAAAGAACAAGAACAGAAAACAACAAAAACAGCCAAAAACATATGAGTGGTGCCTCTTCCCATCTGCCAAATCGAAAAACCTTCACATTCACAGATAATTCAGTAGTGTCTTGCCTCAGTACTGGAAAATGACTATCCCAACACTGAATACTGTTTTAGTCATGCCTACCTGGATTTTAATAGCAAATATGCATAGGAAAAATCTGACAGTGAGATTTTATTATGCTTAAAATAAAAAAGAATAAAAGCACTAAATATTGACAAATGTTATGGTCTGGATATTTATGTCTACTCAGAAACTTCACCCTCAAGGTAACTGTATTAAAGGTTGAGCCTATTGGGAGGTGATTATCTAATGGGGGCAGAGCCCTCATAAAGATTACTACCCTTGTAAAAGAGACCTGAACAAAAAGTTGCTCATTCTACCCTGTAAGGTTAGCATGAAAAGAAAGCTATCTATGAGGAAGTGGGCAGAGCTATCCGTGAGGAGTGAGACAGAAAATCTGCTAGCTCCCTGATCTTTGATTTTCTTGCCTCCAGATCTGTGAGAAACACATATCAGTGGTTTATATGCTATCAGGTCTATGGTATTTTGTTGTAGCAGTCCTAATGAACTCAGAAAGTTTGTGGAATAACTGGAAATATCATACTTTGGCCCTGGGAGTTAAAATTGTTTAACCACTTTGGAAACTCTGCTGTCAACTTCTAATAAAATTAAACATACCCTGACCAATGACTCAGCAATCCTTCTAGATATTTACCTAACAAAAATAAGATAAGGTACAAAAACGATTTGTACAAGAATGTATTAAAAAGCTTTATTCTTTGTAGTCTCCAACGCTATTATTCATAGTAGCCCCAGAGAAACAACTCAAATATTCAACAGGGGAAGAAATGAAAAAATTGCAGAATATTCGTACAATGAAATGTTACCAAGTAATGAAAAGGAACAAAGTACTATTATATGCAACAATTGGGCTGAATGGAAAAAATCTGACTCAAACAAGTACAGGCTTTGTTATACCATTTATCTAAACTCCTACAACAGGTAAAACTTTCATTTGTAAATGAAAAGTGGGGAAAAAGGGACCTTTCTTAAGTGATGGGAATGTTCAATAACTTAATTGGGATGATTATGCAGTTGTAAGATCTCATCAAACTACGTGTGTAAGACATATCCTTTCCTTACACATGTAAAGTGTAGCTAAATTTTAAAAATACTTGAAAAATAGTTGAATCTCTTTTGGATATGTGATAATTGAAAATACGACAGTGAGTCACAGAAATAAAGTCAAGAGTCAGTATAACAAAGTTGGGGTATCCATCAGGATCAAATGCCCCACCATTACCATCATGAAATGCACACACAAGAATAACAGCTCTATGAGGGAATAATTTATTATCAGCTTTGTTATTTGATTTAACTCTGCTGTGGAACTAACATATAGTTATTTCTCAATAAATATCTGTTGAGTAAATCAATATCATCAAAGTTGAAAGAGATAGGATATGAGGAAAGGTCATTGGATTTTCAAGTTTTGTTACCAAAGAATTTGAAATAATAGTTTAAATAGAATAATAGGTTTGAAATAAATCTCTTCTTTGTTAAACAATCCTTGGATATTGAATCTACATGGAGAGGAAAGATATGCATAACATAGATTTCAGTAGCCTTGAAAAGTGTTTCATATTTTAAGATATTTAATTGTTAAAACAAATTAACTTCAAGTGTTGAGTAAGAGAATAATGATTTTTGTCTCCCATGTGAAGTTACAGAATGAAAGAAGAAAATTATATGTTCACATATATAATTACTGTGGTAGATTGTAAATGCAGTTTGGACTGCAATTATGACAGCTGCAAACCTATGGTTACAAATTTGGTCCCACTGAAGAGACTTTGTAGAGATTCTTTTGTTTAATACTAAACTGCTTCTAAAACAAAAATATATGGTACCAAATTTTATAATGATATTATCCAAAGAAAGAAGCAGTTGTGAATTTTCTTAATGTCCATAAGTATAGAGATAATACCACTTAAACAAAACCATGTATTTTGTAAGATTTTATGATTCCAACTCTGTTCTCTGTGTAAATAAAGAAAAAATGAATTGTAAATAATAAAGCAGTTCAACTAATTGATACTTGCAGGTCTAAAGGGAAAAAAAGAATGATGGTGATATTTTGATGGGGGTTGCATTGAATTTGTAGATTGCTTTTGGTAGTCCTTCTAGACATTGGCTTAGGCAAGGATTTCATGACCAAAATCTCAAAAGCACCGGGTGCAGTGGCTCATGCCTGTAATCCCAGCACTTTGGGAGGCTGAGCTGGGGAGATCACAAGGTCAGGAGATCAAGACCATCCTGGCTAACACGGTGTAACCCCGTCTATACTAAAAATACAAAAGATTAGCCGGGCGTGGTGGCACACACCTGTAGTCCCAGTTATTCAGGAAACTGAGGCAGGAGAATTGCTTGAATCCAGGGGACGGAGGTTGCAGTGAGCCAAGATCATGCCACTGCACTCCAGACTTGGCAACAGAGGGAGATTCCGTCTCAAATAACTTAAAAAAACAAAAACCCAAAAGCAAAGGCAGTAAAAACAAAGATAAATAGCTGGGACTTAATTGAACTAAAGAGCTTTTGCATGGCAAAAGGAACAGTCAGCAGAGTAAACAGTCAACGTACAGAGTGAGAGAAAATCTTCACAATTTAGGTATCTGACAAAGAACTAATATCCAGACTCTACAATGAACTCAAACAAATCAGTAGGGAAAAAAAAAAAAAAATCCCATCAAAAATTAGGCTAAGGACATCAATAGACAGTTCTTAAAAGAAGATATACAAACAGCTAACAAACATATGAAAAAATGCTCAACATCACTAATGATCAGGAAAATGCAAATCAAATCCACAATGCAATACCACCTTACTTCTACAAGAATGACCATAATAAAAAAATCCAGAAACAGTAGATGTTGGCATGGATGTAGTGATCAGGTAACACTTCTACACTGCTAGTGGGCATGTAAACTAGTACAAACATTGTGGAAAACAATGTGGAGATTCCTTAAAGAACTAAAAGTAGAATTACCATTTGATCTACCAATCCCACTACTGGATATCTACCCAGAGGAAAGGAAG
>CAUYQU010005993.1:0-21410 GCA_963574635.1 Cheracebus regulus
GGTCTTGACTTTGTATCCAATTTGCCAGTCTGTGTCTTTTGATTGGGGCATTTAGCCCATTTATATTTAGGGTTAATATTGTTATGTGTGAATTTGATCCTGCCATTTTGATGATAGCTGGATGTTTTGTCCATTAGTTGAAGCATTTTCTTCATTGTGTCAATGGTCTTTACCCTTTGGTACATTTTTGGGAGTGGCTGGTACTGGTTGTTCCTTTCCTTGTTTAGTGTTTCTGTCAGGAGCTCTTGTAAGGCAGGCCTGGTGGTGACAAAATCTCTCAGTAATTGCTTGCCAGTAAAGGATTTTATTTTTCCTTTACTTATGAAGCTTAGTTTGGCTGCATATGAAATTCTGGGTTGAAAATTCTTTTCTTTTAGGATGTTGAATATTGGCTCCCACTCTCTTCTGGATTGTAGGGTTTCTGCTGAGAGATCTGCTGTGAGTTTGTTGGGCTTCCCTTTGTGGGTAACTCAACCTTCCTCTCTGGCTGCCCTTAGTATTTTTTCCTTCATTTCAACCCTGGTGAATCTGACGATTATGTGCCTTGGGGTTGCTCTTCTTGAGGACTATCTTTGTGGTGTTCTCTGTCTTTCCTGGACTTGAATGTTGGCCTACCTTGCTAGTTTGGGGAAGTTTTCCTGGATAATATCCTGAAGAGTGTTTTCCAGCTTGTATTCATTCTCTCTATCTCATTCAGGTACACCTATCAAATGTACATTAGGTCTTTTCACATAATCCCATGTTTCTTGGAGGCTTTGTTCATTTATTTTCACTCTTTATTCTCTAATCTTGCCTTCTAGTTTTATTTCATTGAGTTGATCTTCAATCTCTGATATCCTTTTCTGCTTGGTCGATTTAGCTATTAAAATTTATGTATGCTTCATGAGGTTCTTGTGCTGTGTTTTTCAGCTCCATCAAGTCATTTATATTATTCTCTATGCTGTTTATTCTAGTTAGCATTTCATCTAACCTTTTTTCTAGGTTCTTAGTTTCTTTGCATTGGGTTAGCACATGTTCTTTTAGCTCAGAGAAGTTTGTTATTACCTACCTTCTGAAGTCTGTTTCTGTCAATTCATCAGATTCATTCTCTATCCAGCCTTGTTCCCTAGCTGGTGAGGAGTTGTGATCCCTTGGAGGAGGAGAGGCATTCTGGTTTTTGGTGTTTTCATCCTTTTTGTGCTGGTTTCTTCCCATCTTTGTGGATTTATCTACCTGTGGTCTTTATAGTTGGTTACTTCTTGATCAGGTCTCTGAGCAGACATCCTTTTTGTTGATGTTGAAGCTGTTTCTTTCTGTTTCTTAGTTTTCCTTCTAACAGTCAGGCCCCTCTGCTGCAGGACTGCTGGAGGTCCACTCCAGACCCTGCTTGCCTGGGCATCACCCATGGGAGCTGCAGAACAGTAAGGGTTGCTGCCCATTTCTTCTTCTGTTTTCTTTGTCTCAGAAAGGTATCCACCAGATGTTGGCCTGAGCTCTCCTTTATGTGGTGTCTCTTTGGGTATACAGGGCTCAGGGAGCTGCTTGAGGAGACAGTCTGTCCCTTATAGAAACTCAAGTGCTATGCTGGGAGCTCCATTGTTCCATGCAGAGCTGCTTGGCAGGTATGTTTATGTCTGCTGCAGTGGAACTCATAACCGCCTCTTTTCCCAGGTGCTCTGTCCTAGGAAGTTCGGGCATTATTTATAAGTTCCTGACATGCTGCTGCCTTTTTTCATCGATGCCCTACCCAGCACAGAGATAGCCTAGTCACAGTCTGCCAGCAGAGGTGTTGCCAAGCTTCCACAGGCTCTGCCCAGCTGCTGTGTAAACTTGCTTGTGGTGAAACAGCCATGCTGGAAACTCGTGGTCTGTGGGCAGTAATAACTTGTTTGGAAATGCAGTGATCACCCACCCTCTGTGTTGTTCTTACTGGGAATTGCACTCCAGAGCTGTTCCTATTTGGCCATCTTGGATCCTCCCTCCTAGCCAAATCATCTTAGGAAACTCAATCAAAGCTCCATTTCTGGCCAGTAGGCAATGAGGAATTGTGTGCTACTTTGTAGTGTTATTTTGAAAATATTTAAAAAATCTACCCTATGATCTTATGATAATAAGTAAAAGGAAGACAAAAGCAAGAAAATCAGGATTTTCTTCTCACAGATCAGTGAAAAATCCTCTTTACATTCTTATTCAGAATAGATGAGTATTTGTCAATAGTGGCTATGTCAAAATTGATTGTGTTCTATTGGCTTAAATAATATGGACTTGCTTAGGTTTGTAGAGTATTTGAACAACTCATCAATACTTTAAAAAACAACAATAATATATAAATTCAAACATGTAAATTCTAACATTTATTTTTAAAATCAGAGTATCTGACAATATTAAGATTATATGGCATAAACCAAACATTTTAGATGTGGCAGAATTGAGTCACCACAATTTATTAGCAAAGTGCTACAGTTTGGAGGGTGAAATAGAATCCCATTAAACTGCATTTCTCAGTATCGGGAAGAAGCCAGAGTTGTCTAAGGCAATGGAAATGTAGGGTTACTATAGCTATGAGTCTTATAGTTATCATTGTTTCTAGTACTCCCTATTTATTTCCAAATGCTAAAGCCAAGTGTCCATTGTTATTGCACTAGTATATTTTTTAAAGTATAGAAAAAATATTTACCATATATGCCTCTAAGAAAATAAAGAAATAAAAAACATACGTTGACAGAATCATTTGCTTCAAGAGTCTATAATTATCTGTTGGGAAAAGCATCAAAGGAGAAAGGATTTACAGAGTGCCTACCTAAATCGGTTATGAGTAATATATAAACAAGGAACAACAAACTGAAGGCTGCAGGAGGCCTCTAAGGAGGAAGGCCTCTCCATGCCTCATGATCTGGTGCAGGGTGACCTAGGCTCTGCTACTATCAACATTGTGCTCAAGGACGTAAAACTCCTTCGTAGCACTATGATTTAACCAGACTTGTAGGCTCCTTGTAAGGCCCACATTCCATCAGCTGTACCTAGATAATAAGTTAAAGATAACCACATGTTCTTGTTTTGTAACTCCCAAACCACCACTGTTATCAGTCCTTAGGATGACACACCAGTTCTAGCTCAGTGATTCACTTCTGGCTCACTGATTTATTCCACCATCACTCCACCCCTACCCTATAGATCAAAGTGATTGTAATCAATAAATAGTGTGGATGATCAGAGCTCTGGCCTTCACTGTTTCCTCCAGGGTAATAAAGTGATGGCCCCCTGGTCCCACTTTTTCTCTTAATCTGTCTTTCTCTCATTCCTTTGTCACCACCAAACTTGGGATACCCATAGGTGATGTGGGGCTTATGGATTCCCTACAATTATCTTTGTCAAGCATATTAATCTGTATTTCATTCCAATATTACATTGTATAAAATTCATTTTGAAAGAATTCTGGAAATTATTAAGTGCTACAATTTTGTAAGTGTTACATTTTATTGCTATTATAATTAACCAGAAATATAAGAATTTGAAATTTGCTAATCATCCAGATAAAAAGGTGTTATGTAATAGAATTCTTCAAAAAACAATGTGAAAAGGAAGTTATTGAGTTTTTCAAAATCCTAAGTTATAAAAACATTTTTGGATGGTAATATGAACCACATAGAAATGTGTATTCAGATCATTTACCCTTTTTTTAACTGGCATCATATCTTTATTGCTATGGAAGACAAAGAAATTAAAAAGTCCTTCAAAAATAGTAAAAAACTCTTGTAGTTAAATGTGCTATCTTTTAACCAGAGTCCACAATTGTTAAACTTAAAAGTTTGTTTTAACTAAATGTTGTATTACAGTTTGATTTAAAATACAGTTTTGAATTATTAGATTTTTAAAGCATAAGGCATTGAAAGAATTTTATATATTGATATACACAAAAATAAATTATATATTAGGCAACACATATTTTAGTACAATCAGTCTCTGTATAATTACGTTTGGTCATGATGGACTGCATATATGATCGTGTTTCCATAAAATTGTAAATGAGTCTAAAAATTACTATCACCTCTTATTTCTTATAGTATACTTTTAATCACTATTTTGGAGTGTACTCCTCCTCTTTGTATTTTTTAGAAGCTAACTGCAAGATAGCCACAGGTAGGTCCTTCAGGAGGTATGACAGAAGAAGGGATCATTATCATTGGAGCAACAGCTCCATGGGTGCTACGGCCCATTAAAATGTTTCAGTGGAACAAGATGTGAAGGTGAAAGGGTGCTGCTGATTACGGTGACCCTGTGTAGGCTTAGACTAATGTGTGTGTTTGTGTTTTAGTTTTTAACAAAAAAGTTTAAAAAGTCAAATTATTTACAAATTTAAAAAGAGATAAAACTTATAAAATAAGTATATAAAAATATTTTTTACAGCTATGTAATTTTTTGTGTTTTAACCTGTTTTATTGAGGGAATGTATTCTCTTACCAGGTCCAAGAACTTCCCAGTAACATGCCTCACCTGCCTTCTTTCACATCTCCATCTGGTAGCTTAGAGGTCTTTGTTTAACTTTGGCATGCTCGGGAAGATACACTGCCCAGGTGAGCTTTCTTTGCTTAGAAAAGCTGGCAAGAAGCTATATGGGCCAAACAACAAATCAGATGTCAGAAATCAAAGATCAATCACTCCAGTGGAAGTTTAAAGGAACACCTTTCATAGGACAGAAACCTCGAATGGGATGGGAGTATCTCCCAGGTTAAAAGTCCCCTTTTCCCACATCTGTGTGGGCTCCATTTCTGGATCCTTTCTCATGACAGCATGGGAGCTCACTCTTTCTCTATCTATTTCTCCTTTTTCTCTCTCTCTGTCTAAATAAATCACTGTCTGCAAAAATCTTTGGGGTCCAATATTTAATTAAATGAGCTCACCACACCTGGTGGGGTCCTCTCCCCCATTCTTGGGTGTGTGAGGGACCAAGGGCCTGGAAGAACAGATCCTATCAGGGAGTGACCTGAGCCCATCATCTGCAATTCAGTAACATTATTACAAAAGAGTCAAAAAGTTAAAAATTTAAAAGTTTATGAAGTAGAAAAGTTATAGTAGGGCAAATTTATTATTGAAGAAAGAAAAAATTATTTTAAGTAAATTTAGTATAACATAGATTCTTTTACAGTGTTTATAAAGCCTACAGTAGTGTGCAATAATATCCTAGGTCTTCACATTAACTCACCACTCATTGATTTACCCAAAGCAACTTTCTGTCCTGCAAACTCCATTCATGATAAATGCCCTGTGCAAGTGAACCATGTTTTAAAATATTTTTTATACTAATTTTACCATATCTTTTCTATGTTTAGATGCACAAATATTACTGATTTAAAATTGTCTACAGTATTCAGTACACTAACATGCTATACAGCTTTGTGACCTATACAATCGGCCATACTATATAGCCTAGGTGTGTAGTGGGTTTGTGTAAGTATATTATATACTCTACAATGTTTGCACAACACTGAAACTGCCTAAGGACTCACTTCTCAGAATGTATCCTTGTCCTTAATTAACATATCAATGCATGTCATTCCCCTCCCTCTCTTCTATGCACATACCTTGAGTTCCATCTTTGTGACAGGAAAACATGCATAATCTGAGTTAATGCTGTTAATATATTAGGACTAAAGAGTTACAGAGCCGACCTTGTCTTAAATTTCTTTTCAGGCTTTTAAAATGTTTGAGGGTTTCTGTTCTATGAACTCAAATTTAATAACATGCTTGTAGAAGGTAAAGGTCCCAGACTAAGAACATTTCTCCTTGAGAAAGTTTAGAGAATGTATTTCCTAATAGTAGTTTCCAAGCTTAAAAAAAAAATGACCTGTTCTTTTGTCTTTTCGGGTAAAGTAATGGCTTATATATGAATTGAATTAAATACTTAAAACATGATCCACTTTATGTATAGACGTACTACTCAATTTACTAATAATTTTATCTGCCTGTTAAAAGTTATTTGATGATTAAAATAATGTTCTGATAAAAGAAATATGTTTAACATATATCATTATTCTGTATTTTATAAAATGACATTAGTAACTGATTTACCTAATGTCAGAATTTATTAAATTAAATTTATTAATTTCATAAGTAGTATTGGTTACCAGTTTGTAGACAATAGTAAATTACGTACTAGATGAAAATATGTAATTTCTGTTTTTTTGCATATTTTGACACTGAGTATATTTGGAATTTAACATTATTTCCTTTTAAAATTAAATATGGATTCTGACTTTTAATCTAGTCTCCATACTTAAATACAGAAAAATGAACTGAAACTCAGTTTTAAGACTGTACAAATGTACACAAAAACATTCCAAGTATTCCAAACTTAATTCAATTACTAAAATATTCCTTATTTGTTTTTCTTTGTTTATTTGAGACAGGGTCTCACTCTCACCCTGGCTGGAGTGCAGTGGTGTTATCATGGCTCACTGCAGACTTTACCTCCTGGAATGAAGTAATCCTCCAGACTCAGCCTCCTGAATAACTGAGATTACAGGTATATACCACCATGCCCAACTAATTTTTTACAATTTTTTTTTTGTAAAGTTGGTCTCTTGCTAGTTTTGAACTCCTGGGCTCAAGCATTCCTTCTGCTTTGGCCTCCCAAAATGTTGGGATTATAGGCATGAGTCACTGCGCCCAGCCTCACCTTCCTTTTTATTTAGGCATTTCCATTCCTTATAACCAGAAATTTGCTTTGGATTTCATGATATCTTTAGAAATAAAAACAGGCCTACTCTATCAAACATTGAAAAAAAATCTAAGGTATAGTAAGTCATACTCATTCACCAAGAGAATATTCTAAGAAATAGAATACATTTCCATTTCTTAGAATACACTAATTTCTTAGAATACACTAACAAAACATTGATGTTTTCCTTTAAATTTATTTCTCATTTGAAGAGTATATACTGCCTTAGAAATTAAGATATATATTTTAACACAAATGGTGCTTGAGTTTTATTCAAATTGATTTTCATTAAACAATAAAAGACATCTTACTTGTATATATGTCGAAACAGAAAAAAAGGAATTAACGACTTGCAGATGAATCAATCTCCAATATCTAATTACGTCTCCAAAACTTGTTGGATTCTGTGACATGGTTGGGTGTGTGTCTCTTCCAAATTTCATGTTGAAATGTAATCCCCAATGTTCAATGTGGGGCATAGTGGGAGGGGTTGGATCAAGGGGTAGCATTCTTCATGAATGGCTTAGCACCACCCTTTTGGTGATGAATGACTTCTCTCTCCATTAGTTCATGAAAGAGCTGAGTGTTTAAAAGGGCCTGGCCTCTTTCTCACTCTCTCTTCCTTGCCATGTCATATGCTTGCTCCTTCTTTGCTTTCTGCTATGATCGTAACCTTCTTAAGGCCCTCAATAGAAGCAAATGCCAGCACCATTCTTCCTGTTCAGCCTACAGAACCATGAGCTAAAAATGAATCTCTCTTATTTACAACTTACCTAGTTTCAGATATTTCTTTATATTAATGCAGAAGGACTAGTACAGAAACCTGGCACCAAAGAGTGGAGAGTTGCTATAAAGATACTTGAAATACTTGAAAATGTGAAAGCCATTTTGGAATTGGCCAATGGGCAGACATTCAAAGAGTTTGGAGGTCTCAGAAAAAGATTAGAAGGTTAGGGAAAGTTTGGAAGTTCTTAGAGACCAATTAAATGGTTGTGATCAAATGCTGTTAGAAATATGTATGCTGAAGACCAGTCTGAGTAGGTCTCTGATTGAAATAATGAACTTATTGGGAACTGGAGTAAATGTCATCCATGTTATGTCTTAGTAGAGGATTTGCCTGCATTGTGTTCCTGCGCTAGGGATTTGTGGGAGGTGTAACTTAAGAGCACTGACCTTGGGTATGTGGCAGAAGAAACTTCTAAGCAGCAATGTGTTCAGGAAGTATCCTGGCTGCTTCTAACAGCCTGCAATTGAATATAGAAGGAAAGAAATAAAATTGAAACTTAAAATTCAAAGGGAAGCAAAGTGTAAATCTCAAAAATTCCCAACCTGTTCATGTGGTAGAGAAGGGAAAAGCATTTTTAGCAGAGGAGTTGAATCAGGCTGTCTATAATCACTTGCTAGAGATATTAGCAGGACTAAAATGGAACCAGGTGCTAATAGCCAAGACAAGGCTTGAGATGACACTCACTACCACCTTGGGACACTGTTCTCTACATCCCAGCTGCTCTAACTCCAGTCTCAGCTCAAAGAGTCCCAGATAATACTCTGGCCACATTTCCAGAGGGCACTTTTACATGGTGTTAGGTCTACAGGTGTGCATAATGCAAGGGTAAAGGAGGCATGGCAGCTTCTATTAGCTTTTTTACCATTAAAAGTAATGTCAGTTACTTTTGCACCAAGCTAATAACTTGATTTTAGAGGATATATGAAAAATCTGGAGTGCCCGGGCAGAAGCTTGCAGCAGGAGTTGATCCCCCACAGAGAAACTCTACTAGGAAAATGCTGAAGGGATATGTTGGGTTAGAGCCGCAACACAGAGTCCCACCAATCTACTGCCCAGCAGAGCTATGGGAAGGTAGCTGCTGCCCTTCAGACCCCAGGATGTTAAAGCTTCTAGCAGCTTGTCCCCTGAGCTTGGAAAAGCTATAGACACTCAACTTCAACCCATGAGAGCAGCCATGGTTCTGTACCCTGAAAGGCTACAGGGATGGGCCTTCCCAAGGCCCTAGAATCTCACCTCTTGCACCAATGTGCCCTGGATGTGAAACCTGAAGTCAAGGAGAGAAGGCAGGTATATCTCTCTCACTGTGTGACATGCCTTGCTCTCCCTTCACTTTCTGCTATGATTGTAAGCTTCCTGAGGCCCTCACCAGAAGCAAATGCCAGCACCATACTTCTTGTGCAGCCTGCAGAACCATGAGTCAAAATAAACGTCTTTTCTTTGTAACTTATCCAGTCTCAGGTATTTCTTTAGAGAAACACAAATGAGCTAATACACTTCTTAAGCCAATAAAGAGATCTGGTGTATCAGTTTAAGTTATTTGTTGGTAGGATTAAAAAGTAAACCTATGTAGAACAACAACAACAAAAAACTTCCTCTATAATCATGACTGTCGTATATGACTTAGACTTTTTATTCTGACGTCAATCTGACATAATTTTAAATAGATTTCAAGGCAGAATCTTTGAAAAAGACAACAATACTAAAAGTTCTTTCAGCAGGGAAAAACATTCAATCACCGATATGTTAATGGTTAGCACTTTTTTTATGAAACATTATTCATTATGTATTATTGCAAAATATTAAATTCAAATCCCTTTTATGTAGTTACTTGTTTTTTATTTTTAACTTTTTTATTTTTGGGATGGAGTCTCACACTGTCACCTGGGCTGGAGTTCAGTCGTGCGACCTTGACTCACTGCAACCTCTGCCTCCTGGGTTCAAGTGATTCTACTGCCTCAACCTCCTGAATAGCTGAGGTAACAGGCACCCACCACCACACCCAGCTCATTTTTTGTATTTTTAGTAGAGATGAGATTTCAACATGTTAACTTGGCTGGTCTCCATCTCCTGACCTCATGATTCACCCGCCTCAACCTCCCAAAGTGCTGAGATTACAGGCATGAGCTGCTGCACCCAGCCATTATTTATTTATTTCTAACTCCAGACACATCACTTATTTCTCAGGGTATTTGTAATGTTTATTTATATGAACGTCGCATGCTGTAACTACCATTTAAATTAGTAAATGTCCTGTCTGTTTTAAAAGAAATATATATTAGCTCTTCTAGCCAGTTCCACTTGCTCAAAATGTTCCTTTCTTCAAATATCATTGTTTTTCTTTGTTTTGAGAACATTAGACCAATTAACATTACTATCAATAGAAATTGCTTGCTATATTTATCACCCTTGTAGATGTATAAGCAAAAATTGCTATGTCATCTGTTTTCATAATTGTTTAAGATATGCAATAATAGAAAATTGAATGAGATAACAGAGACATCACTTAGACTATAAATTCTTAATTTAGCACATTAAATATCTCAATTGTTTTGCTTTTTATTACTCATTTGCTCTAGTCTCCCACATTGTATAACTAAAAATGAAGTGGTTTAAAAAATTATTTTCTCACAAATCTTGCCCCCTGCTTTCTAGACAACAATATTTAATACTGAGTTCTAGCTAATGCTTTACAGATTTCAAAAAGTAGGTAGTAAAACAGATCATTTAAAAACTGCCAGCTGTTTTAAGTTAGTGGGGATGACAACAGGTGACAATTTAAGGCAATAAAATGAGATCAACAGAGTAATAGCAAATTATCTGTTTTAAGATGTTTGTGATTTATAATATATTGTAATTCTGTAAGCTTCAACAAACACTATAATGGAATAAAAACAGGCCTGTAAGGAAGTGATCAAGATTTGCAGCTCAACAGAGACAAGTTTTCCAAAGATGTTTCTATTCACAGAGAAGCATGCACTTAACAAATAGCAAATAATATTTGGTTCTCTTTACATACTCCTGCTAATGACCATACTGAAAGAGTTTTATGAGTATGGATGTTATGAAGTTGGTTAAGTGAAAAACCCTGCATAGGGGATTTATGCATGGACCCATTTCAATTTGGAAGCCAACATTTTAGGAAGATGGTACAATTCTTTTTTGTTTAAGTAAATAAATAATATGTATTGGAGGTTTTCAAAGTAGAACTAAGAAAATCCTTCAGAAATGATGAGCTATTAGAGTTGGACAACCAGAGCTCCAAAATTAAATTTGCATATCAGTTTGTTAAATAATCACACAAAATCCCTGAATAGATTTTCACCTGTCATCTTTCAACTAGTTGCACTTAAAATACAGATTGTGTGACATAATTAATACTAACTTTGGAAAGCAATGGGAATATCTAAAAGCGATTGTTACTGTCTAGATTAGTTCTGTCCAATAGAGATCTCTCGAAAAGTGAAAATGTTTTACATCTGCTTTGTCCAATATTATAGCCACTTGGTACCTGTTGCTATTAAACTCTTTGAATTATGAATTATGGCTTTGTGTGGCTAAGTCGCTGAAATTTTTTTTTTTTTACTTTTAACTAATTTAAATTTAAATAGCCACACATTTTCTGTAGCTACTACTTAGGGAAGTACAGATCTGCAGTATTTGAAAGCAAGGACAGATTTACACCATCGAAGAAGGGTTTTTAGCATAAATATAGCATTGTGGGATATTAATCTAAAAACTGAATAAATGTTTAACCAGTCAGAAGTTAGTAACTGGCCAACAATAATTAGATCAATATAAATACTGATTATTTCTTTTTGTTGTCCGTTCCTCTGACTCGGATTTCCAGTACTATGTTCAGCAAGATGGGAGAAAGTGCCACTCATTTTTTTCCAGTTTTTAGAGGGAACGCTGTCAAACTTTCCTCATGTACTATAATGGTGTCTTGGGCTTTTCATATATGGCCTTTCTTATGTTTTAATACATTCCCTCTATACTTAATTTTTTCATAGTTTTTTTTAGATCACAAAATAATGTTAAATTTTATCACATGCTTTTTCTGCATATATTGAGATGGTAATATGAATTTTGTCCTGCACTCTATTGAAGTGGTGTATCACATTTGTTGATTTGTATATTATACCATTCTCACGTTCCTATAAGTTCTACTTGATTGTGGCGTAAAATCTTTTTGATATGCTGTTGGATTCAGTTTTCTAATATTTTGTAGAGTATTTGGCATCATCTATGTAAACAGAAAATATTGGCCTCTAGTTTTAGTTTTTGTTGTGCATTTGTCTGTTATTTATATCAAGGTAATGTTGAAATCCTAGAACGCATTAGAAAGAATTTCTTCCCCTTCAGTTTTTTAAAGAGTTTGAGAATTGGTATTAGTTCTTTAAATGTTGAGTTGAATTCATCAGTGAAGCTGCCTTGCCCTGGGCTTTTGTTTGTTGGGAGTCTTTTTAATACTGCTTCAATCTTACTACTCATTATTGGTATGTCCATGTTTTCTATTTCTTCCTGAGTTTTTCTTGGTAAGTTGCATATTTTCAGTCATTGATTCATTTTCTCTAGGTTTCTAATTTGTTGGTGTATAGTTGTTCACAACAGTTTCTAAAGATTCTTTGTATTTCGGAGGTATCAGTTGTAATGTTGCCTTTTTTGTTTGTGATTTTACTTGGGAATTCTCTTTTTTTCTAACTAATATTTTGTCAATTTTGTTTCCATTTTCAAAACAAAAGCCAGCTTCTTAAAAATGAAACTTTTGTATATTTAGTCTATATTTTGTTTATTTCTACTCTTACTTCATTATACATTTCCTACTTCTTTTGTATTTGGTTTGCTGTGATTTTCTAGTTCCTTGAGGTGTATTGTTAGATTGTGCATTTAAAATATTTCTACTTTCCAGATGTGGAAATTTAGTGTTAAGAGATTTCTTCTTAGTACTGCCTTTGCTATATCCCACAAGTTTTGGTATGTTGCCATTCTATTTCTGTTTATTTCAAGAAACATTTAAATATGTTTTTAATTTTTTTTCTTGATCCATTGGTCATTCAGTAGCATATTATTCAATATTCATGTATTTATACAGTTTCCAAAGTTGCTTTTGTTATTGATTTCTAGTTTTATTCCATTGTAGTCATAAAAGATACTTGATAAAATTTTGATTTTCACAATTATTTGAGGCTTGTTTTGTGGCCTAGCATGTGATATATCCTGAGTAAAGTAAAATGTGCTCATGTGAAGAAGTGCATTCTGCTGTTTATGGAGACATGTTCTGTAATTGTCTGGTAGGTAATTTTCTTTGTTGTTTCTTCATTTAGCTTATCTATGGGTTGTTGAAGTACCCAAATATTACTGTATTATGATTTATTGCTACCTTTAGATTAAATAATATTTTCTTGTTATATCTGGGTGTTCCAATGTTGTGTACATTTATATTTAGAAATGTCATACCCTCTTGTGGAATTGATCCTTTTATCATTGTATAGTGACCATGTCTCTGTTTATAGTTTTTGACTTAAAGTCTATTTTATCTGATGTAAATATAGCCACTCTTCCTCATCTTTGGTTTCCTTTTGCATGGAATATATATTTTTTCTATTTCACTTCTCAGTCTTACATGTGTTTTTACAGATGAAGTGAGTTTCTTGTAAGCAGCATATAGGTGATTATTGTCTTTTTACACATTCAGCCAATCTACAATTTTTAAAATATGGAATTCAATCTATTTATACTGAAGTTTATTTTCAATAGTTAAGGACTTACTCCCATCATTTTGTTATCTGTTTTCTTGGTCCTTTGTATTTCCATTGTTTATTTCTTCTTCTATTGTTTAACTTTGTGGTTTGGTATTTTTTCCTGCAGTATTAGCATTTGATTTTTTTCCTCTTTTTCTTTGAATAGCTTTGTTATCAGTGAGTTTTACATTTTATGTGTTTTCATGAGGGTAATTATCATCTTTCCACTTCCATGTATTTGACTCCCTTACATGTTTCTTGTAAGCCAAGTAGAGTGGTGATTAATTATCTCTGTTTATCCTTGTCTTATACCGACTTTATTCTTCCTTCGTTTCTGAATTATAGCTTTGTTGAGTATAATATTGACGGATGACAGTTTTATTTTTTTATTTTATCACTTTAAATATATCCCATTTTCTCCTTGCCTATAAGACTTCTGGAGAGAAATCTGCTGATAGTCTAATGAGTATTTCCTTATATGTGACTTTATGCTTTTCCCTTGTAATTTTTGAATTCTTTCTTTGTCTTTGACTTTCTACATATTACCTATATGTGCCTTAAAAAGGACCTTTTGGGTTGTGACTATTTGGGCTGAGAATATTTTAACTTCCTGTATCTGTATAATTTATGTCTCCCAAGACTTGAGAAGTTTTCATCTATTATTTCATTAAGCAGATTTCTTGTACCTTTTCCATCTCTTCTTCTGAAAATCCCATTGTGTAAAATGTGTTCACTTAATGATGTCTCATAAACCCTATAGGATTTCTTTATTATTTCTTTTTTCTGTTTTGGTGAGTGTCTTACTGGATTATTTCAGAAGTCCTTTCCTTAAGTTCAGAGATGCTTCCTTTGCTTGATCTAGTATATTGTTTAAGCTCTCAACTGTACTTTTTATTTTATTTGTTGGATTTTTCAGCTTCAACATTTCTATTTGGTTTTCTATTATGATATGTACCTATGTATTGAATTTTTCATTTCAATTCATAGTCTGTGAAATGAGAGATCTCTCTCAACAATTCATGATGTCTCATTTCAGAGATCATGAATTGTTTCTCTGATTTTTATTAAATTTTCTATCTATATTTACTGAGTTTTCTTAATATTATTCCATTTTTTTAGGTAATGTATGTTTATTTCATTGGTGTCAGTTATTGTAGAGTGATTGTGGTTTTTTGGTGGTGCCATGTGTCCTTGATTTTACATTTTACTTGTATCATTGTATTATATCTGGGCATTTGGTTAGGCAGTCATCTCTTCCAGTTTTGTAGAGTGGCTTTCATGGGGAAAGACTTTTACTTACAGATGTTTCCTAGAGTTTGGGTAGGGTAGGGTATATTGCCTTTGTTTGGGCAGTGTAATAATGTAGCATCTGTGCAGTTTCTTCAGTTATAGGCAATGTACACAATTCCTGAGAGGGCTTCAGTGGCTTATACTATAGAGGTTTGGGTGTGTAGTTTGACTACTAGGGCTCTGCTCTGCACTCCAGGGAAGCATGGTAGCCCTGCAGCTTGACTCAAGCACTACTCCTAAAGAGGCAGAGCATCTGGTTGATCTGTGCTCACAAAAAGCATATGGATGATGAGTTGGTGGCTCTGCAAAAGTACTGCCACTTTTGGTGCTGGGTTCCAGGCTGGTATGCACTTCAGGGAAGGATGAAGCTGGTAGCCTGCAGCTTGGCTCAGGGGATGCTCTCTTTTGGGAAAAGTGCCATTCTGGTCCACTCTCCAGAGAAGCAGTGTCTGGTTGGGTAGCATTCCTGCTTCAGTGCTCCTCCCTGCAGTCAGGGAACCAAGCTCGTCTGTATTTCAGGGAAAGATGAGTGTCACAGTTATTTTATAAATGATTACTAGGGCTATTATAATGATATACTAGGGCTATTACTTTTGCTATTATAATGCCAAAAAACCCACTGCTCTAGTGGCTTGTTCCTCTCTATCACTGTCAAATCCTCTGCTTTGTTTAAACTACAAGAATTGTTTGATGTTAGATCTCAGGTACTTTTAAGAAACCAGTGAGAAAATCTGGGTAGCAACGATTTGCAGCTTCTTTTTAAAAATGCTGTCTGGAGCACCAGAGGAGTCAGACAAGCAAAATAAGCTCAAATAAATAGAATTAGAAAAAAGCTTAGAGCAAGGGGGATGATAGATTTTAAAGAAAGAGAAAACTTTATCAAAATAAGTGTAGGCTAAAATGATATGAAATCAGTAGGGTGATAATTGCTCCAGAAACAGGAAATATAAAAATATTGATGTTTCATGTAAAAAAAGGGATAAAAGGAAGATGAAAAACAAAATAAAATCCATAGTCACTACTATGATTTTCTCAATGTGCCTATAAAACTATGAAGAATGACATATTTAGGAGATATAAAACAAGTCAAATAGACACAGTCTTAGTAATTTCAGCTGTAAAGAGAAACTAAAAAATTTTACAAACAGGTATAAATGTTGATATAGGTGATGGACAACTTAAATATCATTCCAGTTTAATGTTATTTTATATATGGAGAAACTGAGGCAAAGGAAGTTTTCATGGTTTCCTCAATTTTTAAATACAATAATGAAATTGCATTTGTCAAAGCCATTAGAAAAAAAATCATTAAAATTTGGGACCTGTTATTATATAATCTGTAAAACAATTTTGTTTATATAGGTGAACTCTGGTATATGTTCCAAATTCCAATGGGGTTTAAAATGTTTCAGTTGTTTTCTCTTTCAAGAAATTAAAAATCATCCCCTTGGTATTTTATCTAGAATGTGGTCAGAGTTTTTTGTTTGTTTTTTTTTTTTTTTTTGTAAATTTGGAGCATTTGCCCATTTTCAGTTTTCTGGAAAATCTTCCTTTCCACTATTGCTTATAAAGTATAAAAGCTGGCTTGCAGTTCACCTCACATACACAGCTTCTCTAGCTTCCTTCAACCTTTGATTTTTGAATTCATTTAGGCTAGCATGATTTCTTCACCTGTGATATGCTCTATATATTTGTTTTGTTCTTTCCATTTTGAAGTTCACATCGCTTCCTAAAGAAGATAGAACAAAAGACCATTTGAGCACTTCTACCATTTTCTACACTTCTAAACGACACCAGCTTTTACAGATGACAGATATATGTATTCCATTTTCATCTTATTGTAAAGGGGTTTGGTAGTTGTTTTTTTAAAAGTATTATTCATCATGTTATCTGGTATTATTGATATGGGTCTATATTACGTTTTTATATATTTTTTTCTTAATGCTGCAAGCCTTCTTCGATCATTTGGAAATATTCTTTTTAAAAATTTGAGCTAAATAGCCTAAGGAGATTATTACACGAAAGAAAAGGGTCTTTAATCTTCTCAGAGGTTAGTGTTAAGAGCTGATAAAAGTGAATGTTTTGACTTTTTTTGATATTTGGAAATACTGTTTCTCACACTTTCCATTACTATCTAGCAGACATGTCATTAATATTGTTTACATGCCTACTTTATTATAAGGTCCTTAGAAACTTTTTGCACTCATTAAGTCTTAAAGTCCCAAAGACCAAAGTAGATGGGACACATTGTTCTCACCTTATAATCACATAAACTGAGACATAGAACAGTAAGTGATCTTTGTAACCCCATAGCTTTTAGGGTTATTTCAACATTTTCAAAACAACAAGAAAACTATTAGCAATGACTTCTAAATGCATTAAATTGAGGATATGTACACTATGATGTTACTCTGAAACTCATTGTTTGAACTACAAGTATAATGTGAAAGTAGAAAGTAAAATAAAAACAAAGAGACCTTGAGAACCAAGGTTAACTTGGTCATTTCCTCAAAAATATTTTGCAGTGTGAACTACAAACTCTAAGAGGGATGGATATTAAGTTTTCAGCCCTTTAAAAGTCATGTACAATGTCAATGCTGTGATTTTCCCTTACAATTTCCCAAAGCAACATATTCTAGAACTGTTTTTTAATACCTGGATGAATTATAAAGGCATTTAAAAAAATTTATGCAACTTATAGGTGTATAGTTTCTTTCTTAAATCTGTAACACAATTGAAAGAATAAATATTATGTTATCATTCTAATTATAAATGGTTTAAAAGGAAAATATGCAAATAAAGGACATGTTGATAAGCCTCTTTGATATGACCTTATCTAATGGATTAAGTCAGATGAATCTCCATGGATTCTTTTTCAGTTTGTATAATAAGATACTAACTGTATTAACAATGTCCCCGCAGTTTATGGATAACCTAAATATTGCATTTAATTAGGCCAGTAATAGTGAGCACTCTCATGTTTGTGAGTTGCTTTGTTTTCATATAATTTCTTCTTTTCAAGATAAAAGAAACATATTATTAAATAGAAACCATTTCATGACCTTCGTGAACAGCAAAAAAACATATATATGAATCCATTTACATAATGTTCATGATCAGGCAAAAGTATTTTACTAAAAGTCAGAAGAGTGGCTGGACATGGTAGATCACACCTCTAATAGCAGTATTTTGGGAGGCCAAGGAGGGTGGATAGCTTGAGCTGAGATGTTTGAGACTAGCCTGAGCAACATGGCAAAACCCTCTTCTCTACAAAAAATACAAAAATTAGCTGGATGTGGTGGTGTGCACCTGTAGTTCCAGCTACCTGGTAGGCTGAGGATCACCTGAGTCCAGGAAGGCGGAGGCTGCAGTGAACCGTGTGGGCACCACTGCCTCCAGCCTGGGTGACAAAGTGAGGCTCTGTCTAAAACAACAACAACAACAACAAGAAGCTCCCTTCCCCACACACAAAAAGTTGAAAGGGTAATTGATAACATTTGAGGTAGAGATATCTGTGAGATCAAAAAAAGAGGGACTTCTGGGGTACTGCTAATTTTCTATTTGTAATCTAGATGCTTATTGTATATTTATGTCCACTGTGAAATTAATTAATCTGTACACTTGTGATTGATGTATTTTCTTGATATAGTCGCATTTTGTTAAAAATTTTATTTTATAAATAGGTTAAAAAGAGTATCTATATCTAAGAAGGAGACAACAAAATCCTTCATGAGGAACAATTCAGGGCAGGATTACCTAAAGGTACAGTTAGAAGAAAAACAAGTATTTAAAACAGGAATGATTCCAAAGTAGAAAATGTTAACCACTATCCACTGAAAAGACATAAACAATACTTCCACTAAAGGCAAGTCTAAAAAACTCAAAAATGCATATCTCTTCTGAGTACAAAACTTTCAATCCATTGTCAAGTGATCCAGGCATATACAAGGATATAAAAGGCCCATAATTAAGGATTAGTCAAGTGACTACTCAAACATTACTAAAATTGCTCTAGACTTGGTTGATTCAGCAAGACAACAATCAAGAAACAGAAAGACTATATAAGATAAAAAGTACAAATAAGTGGCAACAAGATTCTGATACCATTCCAGTTCCTCATGGAATTGAGTTCAAAATACAATAATCTTAATAGTCTCTTTAGAGTAAGCAATCTACCAATAAATACAGGCCCTAAAACTTTGGCCCATTATATTTCCACTCTCTAGGTTGCAGGCTACCTTCTGTCATTACATGGGTATTGTTGCCACGTGATAATTACCTAAAATAGTTTTCTTTCTTATAGAGACTTACCTATACAGCCTTAAAGCCTGATCACAGCCTACTGCCTAGTTCTCAAACCCCTGCCTGTATTAAGATTCTGCCAATTTAGTATCCTGAGACATGAGCCAGCTAGATATTCTAACTCACTAGAGTAAAACACAAACAACTTTTTGGACCCAGACAATTAGTCATTTATATCTGTGTTAAACCATGAAAATCCAAGCCTGTTGCCACACAAGAGGTCCACACTTAGAAGAAAGTGCAACTCAACTCATATCAGAGGGCTCTAAGGAAGCTCTCAATTAAAGTCAGTTTTCTAATTAATCAGTCTCAGGAGTTGTTAAAGACCTTAAGAGGAATGTTTATGTAAACATGCAAGAAAAATATCTGATGTAACTGTGCAGGAGATATTTCATCAAAATTTTTAAGAAGTGAAAGATGATAAGAAAATTTTAAGAGAAAGTATAAATTGGGGGCTCAGAATACTAAAGATCATGTGAATGTATTGATTGCATAGATATTTCTCCTGTTTTTTTTTTAATTTAAAAACAGACACATAACAATTTTATATTTTTTTATGGAATGTATGTAATATTTTGATACTTGCAATCAATGTGTAAGGATCAAATTAGAGTAAAGAGATCAAAGATTTCAAATGTACTAATGATAAAAATACATAGGAGAAATATAGTAATTTTTTAAAAACCATAAAAATAGTTTAATTTAAAATATGTTATTTGGAGAAATACAAATAATACAGTATTAGAAGCAGATATGGGTAAAATTCTGATTTTTGTAGATTGATCTTATCTCCTGGATTACCCAAAACAGTGCTATTATTTGCAATAGCTGTCTTCTTATAATCATTAATAACCTGCTCTGCTCTCAAAATAATCAATAATCAAATAATAAATTATATTTCACCATAAACATATGTAATGTGTATTATGAATAATTATTCTGTTAATATTTTTAAAATTATAAATAAGAATACTATTTTTAATATTGCTTTATTGTAAATAAGTATGATTAAAAAAATAATATAAATTTTACAATCTAAATATTCTGTAGCTCCTTTCAATTGCTAAATTGTGGGATTTACATAATGAATTATATGGCCTCACTTTCATCAGATGAACATTCAAGATAAATAGTCCACTAAAGCCAAAAGAGCAAAATAAAGAAACAAATCACTAGTGTTCAGTTATACTGAAAAAATATGTCTAAACAAAATGTTTCTACTTACTGTATCCATTTTAAAAAGAATGTTATATATTGAGATGTCAAGGAATACATAATTACAACTAATTGTAGCATACATATGAAGCTTTAGAATCCTTTAATATACCTGTGTAAACTTTACAAGTCTTTTTTTTTATTATTGTACTTTTGGTTCTGGGGTACATGTGCAGATAATGCAGGATTGTTGCATGGGTACATACATACATGGCAATGTGGTTTGCTGCCTCTATCCCCCGTCACCTATATCTGGCATTTCTTCCAATGTTGTCCCTCCCCAACTTCCCCACCCCCCACTCTCCCTCCCCTAGCCTCCACACCAGACACCAGTGTGTGAAGCTCCCCTCCCTGTGTCCATCTGTTCTCATTGTTCAACACCCAACTATGAGTGAGGACATGTGATGTATGATTTTCTGATCTTACGTCAGTTTGCTGAGAATGATGATTTCCACATTCATCCATGTCCCTACAAAGGACACAAACTCATCGTTTTTTTATGGCTGCATAGTATTCCATGGTGTATATGTGCCACATTTTCCTAGTCTAATCTATCATCAATGGGCATTTGGGTTGGTTCCAGGTCTTTGCTATTGTAAACAGTGACACAATGAACATACATGTGCATGTGTCTTTATAATAGAATGATTTATAAGCCTTTGGGTATATATCTAGTAATGAGATTGCTGGGTCAAATGGCATTTCTATTTCTAGGTCCTTGAGGAAGCGCCACACTGTCTTCCACAATGCTTGAACTAATTTACACTCCCACCAACAGTGTAAAAGTGTTCCTATTTTCCTATCCTCTCCAGCATCTGTTGTCTCCAGATTTGTTAATGATCGCCATTCTAACTGGGGTGAGGTGGTATCTCAATGTGGTTTTGATTTGCATTTCTCTAATGACCAGTGATGATGAGCATTTTTTTTCATGTTTGTAGGCCTCATATATGTCTTCTTTTGCAAAATGTCTGTTCATATCCTTTACTCACTTGGATGGGTTTGTTTTTTTCTTGTAAATCTGTTTTAGTTCTTTGTACATTCTGAATATCAGCCCTTTGTCAGATGGGTAAATTGCAAAAAATTTTTTACCACTCTGTTGGCTGCTGGATCACTCTATTGATTGTTTCCTTTGCTGTGCAGAAGCTCTGGAGTTTAATTAGATCCATTTATCTATTTTGGCTTTTCTTACCAATGCTTTCGGTGTTTTAGTCATGAAGTCCTTGCCTATGCCTGTGTCCTGAATGGTTTTGCCTAGGTTTTCTTCTAGAGTTTTTATGATGTTAGGTAACTTTACAAGTCTTAATTATGATTTGAGGTTCACAATAATTTACCTTAAAATAAATTTCAGTTATGAATTATTAAAAGTTACTTAACATTA
>CAUYQU010005995.1:0-66378 GCA_963574635.1 Cheracebus regulus
GAGGGATAACATGGGGAGAAATGACAAATATAGGTGATGGGGAGGAAGGCAGCAAACCACATTGCCATGTATATACCTACGCAACAATCTTGCATGTTCTTCACATGTACCTCAAAACCTAAAACACAATTATATATATATATATATATATATATATATATATATATATATATGAAAATCAGAAAGAGATCATGGTTGAAGATAATTCATTTGCAGTAACTCTAACACCTTGTAATTTGAGAGAGTCCTGGGTTATTTTAGAGAAACACTTGTAACAGAGTAAGTAAATTTGGAGATCACTGAAATGTAAAATTGCATATAAAATAAAAACAGAGCTCTGATATATTTAACTGGGAATGTCCAGGAAGCACAGGCCAGGTAGGAAGCACTTTACATACATCAATGCCTCCCTCACTAGCCTCCAGTTATATAAAAATTGCTGGAATCTAAATGCTTAAAATGGTGTTTGCTACCCTTTTTTTTTATAACCTTCCATGAAAGGGGGTCAGGAAGGAGACCATTTTGAAATGATGATGAAATGAAAGAATCTGATCTGAGAAATGCAAACAAAAACAAGTAGAAAGAGCAATTTTGCTTCAGACAGAAAACATTTCATAGGAAATAAGCCCCAAGGAGAGTGGCCAATTCCAGCCCTGTACAGACCTGGTAAGACTTGAAGGTGTTCTAAAGAGGAGGGATTAAGATTGAGTATGACATTGGACATAAAGAGCAACAATGATTGGAGCATAAGTCCCATCCATCGAAAAGAGCTTGAAATTAGGCAGGGAAAACCAGGTCCAGACATGAGTAATGAGACTCAGGAATGTAGATAGCTTGGCAAGCCTCCACACTAAACATCAGAAGGGCGAGAGGATGGAGCTTACTCTGGGGAATACTGGGAGAATGAAATGCGACCACAGACGGAAGACTAGCCTCTAGGAGGAGAAGGAATTAGGAGGTTGGCACTGCGTAGCCCTCTGCTGGCCTCCAGGTGTTTCAGCTCTCGGTGCCAAGGTATAATAAAGCCTGAGCCTCTTAGCACTCTCCTGAAACCTTCTAACTTCAAGAGTGGAAAGAGAGATGACCCTGGAAGGGGTTATACCCACTAAACGCCCCTCTGATCATTGTAGGACTGAAAAAGAGCCCACCAATGTAGCTCAGCTCCACATTGTTTCTTTGGGCATTGCAGGGTATGAGAAATGCAGGAGGCATGCTTTGCTCTTGATTTTACTTCATTTAAACTGTAAGTAGGATAATGCCAGTGCTGTCATTCTATATCTTCATTTATATCAAAAAACAAATCAAAATGAGAATGCCACTGCCAAAACTTAGCCAATCATCCTCCTTTCTACTTGTCTTCTCTGGGAAAAGATGGAAGACAGAGAAAAGGAAAGAAGAGAACTCTGCATAATTTTTAGTATCCCCAAATGGAGACTTGAACTGTCTTCCAAAAAGTATCATGCCAGCTCCATTACAAATCTCCACTATAAAATCAATGATGCCTATGGAAGTCATACTAACTTCAGTGTTTTCTTTTTTGGGAGATTTACTCTAAAATAAAAATTATTCCTAGGGTTTTCAGAAAAACCATTCCTGTCTCTCTAGTTCAATACACATACCCTTTTAAACGATACTGATGAAAATTAAAAAACAAAGAAACCAAAAAATACTTCTATAAGACAAAAGGAGAGTTGTGGCAATTTAAGTAGTGAAAATAACACAGATACTCATATTCTTTGAAGAAAGAAAACCTGTAAGCCAGTATCTTCCTCTTTAACCAAATGACACCTGAATAGGAAAAAGGAAAACTTAACACCAGCCAGTAAGAGGGGTTCAATCAACTTTGGTGATGAATGAGGGGTCAGGGCTGTCATGGTCAGATTAGCTCCACAGGCTTAGATTTCATGTTCATTTACTAGTAACTTGCTTCATGAGTCTCTACAATGTCTTTCAACAGCTCTGAGAAAAGTTATGCCTCGTGTTTCTGCTACACAACTCAGTTATACTTGTATCCTGCATAACACATTTGCAGGTCTCTTGAAGAAATTTTAGAAGTAAATTTTCAGAAACTCACATCTTTTCTCTGTCAATTATTAATGGGGATAATAAATTATACTGAACTGTCAGAATAATTGGTAGTATATGACCAATATTTACATTATTAAACATTTTTTTTACAAGGAAACAGAACCTACAGAGAAATTGCATCCTAAAGATTTCTAACAGATTTTTCAATTAGTACACCCTCATGTATGTGGTGAATGAATGACAGAATCATGGAAAACAAAATACATTTAACTGTGCTCTTTTAGAAATCTAAACATTCTCATAATGTAGTTTCAAGATATGTTCATCCAGTTTGAATTTATAATATGGGATTTCTCATAATTATTTTGTATTTATTATACAATATAAGGCTTATAATATGGGGTTTCTCTTATAATTATTTTGCATTTATGTATAACAGATAAGACTTTCTCAAGTAAGCTGTGTTTTCTAGACATAATTATTAATATTTAAAAACTAAAAATGAGCCAGTTTTCCTATGTGCAATGGCAACCTCAGTACTTCAAAATTAAGTCCCATTCCATTTCCAACCTTTCTAACTTTTATCGTACTGAAGTGCTAAAACATGACTGATATCTGGAAGTTAGGTATGGTGTCAGGAGCAAAAGTTTGGTGGAAGTCCATAAGGTTCCTTTTGTGTTAAACTAAAATGGGAGTAGAATTGCAACATTCTTAAATTATACGGTGTTTCATTTTTATTCTATAAGTGTATTGTTTCAAATATTTGAAAGCAAAGACCAAGATGATATTGCATATAGAAGCTAAACCCAGGTTCATACAAACATTTTAAATGTTGCTGCAGCACAAAAATTACACCAAGAAAATGACAAATATTATATTACTAGGTTACTGTCTTCCAGCCACCCACAATAAATCTCAGATTGCCATTTTAAAAAGTATCATGGGAAAAACAGAAGAAACGGTGTTTTAGTACCTCATGATAAAATAAAAAGTAAAATATTAACTTGTGAGTGCCCAACTTCCCTCATTTGATTGAAGGCCAAGGTACCACAGTGAAAGCAAAGTGGAGGTTTGCCCATTAATTATCTAAGTAATTACCTTAAATGTCTGCTTTGCTTTGGCTGTGGAGATATAGTCACAACCATGAAGACCCTACTGAAACAAGAAGATATGAAGTTCATAAAATGCTCTCCATCTTCAATGAAGAAAGGTACATGAACGCCACCTAAAAATGCAAACTGTGATCTTTTGTGACAAGACTAAAAAAAAGCTTTTTGAACAACAATGAGAATAAATATTTCTGTATTTTCCATATTTTATAGTGAAGTTTCATTGCATAGTAATCCTTATTAAATGATACGTAAGGCATATATACCCTGAGAATCTCAGGCTTCATTGGCTGTTGGCAGTTTGAAATACATATGTTAGAATTATCTCTCTTCTGGGGTTTTAGTCTCCTGTTTCAAAATAAAAGATACCTGTAAGAAAATATTTTTTGCTTACCAAGACAGATATCAAGTCTGTGTCTCAATTCTACCAGAGAAACATATCAGACTCTAGAGAATGTCTAATAAAGTCCTAGAGAAAATTATTAAGTAAATGAAATATTTAAATTCAGTGAAAAACTTTCTACTTTGGGGAAATATCCTATCATATTGTTCTCAGTTTCCACTCACCTCACTCATGTTGGCCCCTTGCTTCTTGTCTAGGCCCTACCACTATATTATGAAAGTAATGGCTCTACCATTACTATTTATTTATTTATTTAATCTAAATTTTACTTAAGTTCTGGGGTACCTGTGCAGAAAGTGCAGGTTTGCTACATAGGTATACATGTGCCATGGTATTTTGCTGTACCTATCAAGCTGTCACCTAGTTTTTAAGTCCTGCATGCATTGGTTATTTGTCCTGATGCTCTTCCTCACGTCACCTTCCTCCCTCTGACAGGCCTCAGTGTGTGATGTTCCCCTCCCTGCGTCCATATGTTCTCATTGTTCAACTTCCACTTATGAGTGAGAACATGTGGTTTTTGGTTTTCTGTTCCTGTGTTAGTTTGCTGAGGACAATGGCTTCCAGCTTCATCCCTAGCCCTGCAAAAGACACGAACTCATTCCTTTTTATTGCTGCATAATATTCCTTGCCTACCATTAGTTTCAATGGCAAAAACTGCAATTACTTTTGTACCAACCTAAACTTTACCCTCAGAAAGTTATATTACACAGGAGGCACTCTTTTCTATTCTTATGTTGTAATTAAAAATGTAATTTATGTAGTATCTTAAACTTACAATTAGAGAGATTAACTCACAATTAGAGATTCCAAATTCACAAAGAGACAGTTTATCTGAAAGGCAATTTGTTGACAGGTTTTCAATTGGAATCAAAGGATATGTTTCAGATTCTCTGACTAAGCATCAGGATGACAAAGTCAAGTCATCTTTGGGAAAACTGTTTCCTCTCCCATGAATAGATAGTAACATGGCTATAATTTTTAAAATTTATGAGTTAAGGCTACCATCTTTTATCTTTAGAATATTTCATCTTTACTCTTCCTCTCTTGATGTATGTATATATGTTAACTATCAGATCTATGAATGCTGTACATGAGGGAAGATGCTGTTCATGTCGCTGGTGCAGAGATGTCAATTAAAATTCAGGTTCATCTGAAATTTCTTTAGTGCTTATTGGTGGATTTCTTTTCATTACAAGATGTTGGAGAAATACAGAGGATAAATAAGATCTTCAAGGTTGGACATGTTATTCCTTGCTGTGCTCCTTAGAATGCATGCCCCTAGCTGCTTGTCATGTTGGCTGTAGGTTGTTAGGGAAATAGCAGGAAGTATGAAGGTGTTTTGTCAACATCACCATGGGAGAGGAGTTTTGTGACATATATCTTGCAATTCAAAGTGCCCCCTTGTGCAACGCTAAAGCCCACCTCAGCCTAAGTCCTACCAGGTGGGCGGGCAATGTGATGTGAATAAAACTGTGTACCATATGAGTTTCCTAAGTTTTCTATTAACCCTGGACCTCATTAGGAACATAAAGAGTTCCTTAATGTCTTAGCATGATTACCAAAATAGAGTCCTGGACTGAGTAACATTAGCATGAATAGCACATTGGTAGATGATGACAAATTAATGTGTTACGTTGTCTGCATGTTACAGTTCTGGAATAAAATTCTTAGAGACCTTATGCCTAATGCAAAAGTTAGAGACAAATTTGAAATCAGGCCTGCTGTTTTTCTGCCTTTAAATGAGATATTAGAAAGACTATTACACTGTCTCTGCATTCCCCCATATTCTATGATTTTAGGGAAAAAATAACAAATGAACTATGTTGAGTGTGACAGTTAGAGACTATGAACCAAGGTATCAGTTTCTGAGAAAGGGATCTAATAAAACATTGGCTATGGCTCATGCCTGTAATCCCAGCACTTTGGGAGGCCGAGGTGGGCGGATCACGAGGTCAAGAGATCGAGACCATCCTGGCCAACACGATGAAACCCCGTCTCTACCAAAAATACAAAAAAATTAGCCAGGCGTAGTGGCACGTGCCCGTGGTCCCTGCTACTCGGGAGGCTGAGGCGGAAGAATCACTTGAACCCAGGAGGCAGAGGTTGCAGTGAGCCGAGATTGGGCCACTCCACTCCAACCTGGCGATAGAGCAAGACTCCGTCTCAAAACCAACCAACCAACCAACCAACCAAACAAACAAAACATTGGATAGGTTTAGCAACAACAACAAAAGGTCAGAAAGCCCATTACGTGGTGGTGTCTCAAATAATTTGTTCCCACAGCGTTTGCAGCCTTTAAAACTTGCCTATAACATAAACTAGATTATTAAGTACTCTGGGCTAGAGAGAAGGCTATTTTCCATAATTGGTAAGAGTGTTTGAAGGGTGAGGTGTGAGTGTGGTGCTGGGAGATTAAAAGTTGGCGTGAAAATCTGGTGTGTAAAAGAAAGCTACAATTGGGAGATGAATAACACGTTGATGCAGTGATTTCTTATTACTGGTGTTTGTTTAAAGAAACAGACAAAATGCTGTTAAATAACTTGCCACAGTTTTTGTTGTTATTTTGTTTTTGTTGTTGTTGTTGTTGTTGTTGTTTCAGTAACATCTGGAATTTCATTACAAAGAAAATGGAATAATACATCCTTAGAACAATACGCAACCCAAATTTTCACACAATGTTCCTCCCAAAACCTACATGTAGAGTTCCTTAAGTGCTTCTAACAAGATGGCAGACTATATCATAAAACGATGTACACCCAGGCTTCAAATGAAAATGTTAATATACCATTTCAGTGAACTAAAAGCTTATATGAATCACTAAGCCTCTTCCAGTGGAAGGACTGGCCATTTAGATGATGGAGGTGCCTACTGGGTCCAAGACCAAGATTATGTGTTTTTCCTGAGGAGCTGAAATTCAAAATGTCAAGTATTAAAGGGAAATGCAAGGCAAGCTCTAAATGACCAGTCATGTAGAAACCTAACTCACTGAGTTTATGAAAAAGATAGCACTAAATAAATGAGTCCAAATTTATCATAGTGAATCTTGTAACAGCAGCATTTCCACCATGCTTGACTATATTCAATACAAACTCAAAATGGCCACACTTGCAAAGCATATTTCTTAATGAATCTAGCTTCACCCTATTTATGCAACTTGAGCCCATGGGAGAACAATAGATAATTTATATGACAGTTATTTCACAAGATTTTTTCTTTGGCAGCTAGAAGACTTATCAGTTATTCAAGAACACAACACATTATGCATAATTATTTCATTTCTTTCCCCTTTGCAAAAACATTCACATATCAGTATAGAACATATAAACCAAGAAATATTCTTTTCAGGATGTCTATGAAAAGATAAAAGAAAAATCTTCTGAACATTGTGAGTAGACATTATTATATATTGTTTACTTTGTAATTTAAGGAAAACAATGCCAAAATAAAAAACACAGTAAACTACTAAGTATCTTAATTTACATAAAGTTTTTTCTTTTAAACTTCCAAAGGAAATTTTATTGTGTGAAGTTTAAAACATATAGAATTTAGATATAAAAGTTTCAGCTGGGTGCGGTGGCTCACATCTGTAATCCCAGCATGTTGGAAGGCCGAGGCAGGTGGATTACTTGAGGTCAGGAGTTTGAGACCAGCCTGACCAACATGGTGAAACCCCATCTCTACTAAAAATACAGGAACTAGGCGGGTGTGGTGGCACATGCCTGTAATCCCAGCTACTCGGGAGGCTGAGGCAGGAGAATCACTTGAGACCGGGAGACTGAGGTTGCAGTGGGCAGAGATCATGCCACTGCACTCCAGTCTGACTGAGTGAGAGGTATCTCAAAAAAAAAAAAAAAAAAACCTTTATAATATATTTTAACCTGGATCAATCACTTACTAGCAGGATTACTTTAGGAAAATTACTAAATTTCTATTAGCTGCAGTTTCCTCATCAATAAGTGTTATAAATTAACGATCACACTGATTTTTGTCATAGGGTACTAATGAAGCTAAAATGAGATAATGTATAAAGTGAAAGTACTTTACAAACAATATAAAAGAAAGATACCTGTACTGCTATCAAGAAATAAGACAAAAACAGTTAGGAAAAAATGTTATGTAAAAATTACTTGACACTTAATTTTAGGGAAGTTGCTTTCGAAGCACTAGTTGTTATGCCAACGTTTTCAGTTTGCACTTGGTCATAAGTTTAGTTTAGACCCTTTAATAAAAGTGGAATATGATACAAAATGCAACTTCATCTCTCTGCCATACCATAGCATGCTCAGAAAATCCTTTCATACCTAATTAAATTAAAGGATTTAATCTTAACTGACCAAAGGCCATAAATATGTTTATAATTATAGTCAACTGTAAATGTGCCTTAGTTTCTTTATTCCTAGAATAAATTTTTCTTTCTGCAAGACTTTTCAAGTATGGTCAACAGATTGAAAAGAAAATCAATATCTATACTGAATAATGTGAAAATCATTCTTACTGAGTTTTCTAGTTTATGTTGTTGTTGTTATTGGGGCGCTGTTTTGTAAGATTCTGTTTCCTGGGTGCTTTCTTCTGACTCTTGAACAGAGATTGGCTGTTAAATTCCTTGTTTTGCCAAAGCATATAGGCAAAAAAAAAAAATATGCAAACTACAAGCTACACATTGAGTGTAGGTCAATTACTAAGGGATGTTAAAAATTGAGTAGTAATACCTACAAAATGACATGCCAAAGGTCTATATGGTCTGAAATGGAATGAATAGCATATAATTAAAACTGTGGGCTCTGAAATCAGATACATTAAATTCAAATAAAGCCTTTGACACTTACTAGCTGACTGTGTAATCTTTGACAAGCAATTAACTCTCTAACATTTAATTTCCTTATTGTTACTATGAGGATAATAATAGTGTCTATCTCAAAGAGTTCTGAGAGCTAAAAAAAAGAATCCCAGGAAAGCACTCAGACATGACACTAGATACGCAGACAGCATTTGGTGAGTGTTAAATAGTATATGACACAGTTCAGCTATTTGTCCCTCACCCATATCTCATGTTGAAATGTAATCCCCAGTGTTGAAGGTAGGAAATGGTAGGAGGTGTTTGGATGATGGGGGCAGATACCTCATGAATGGCTGGGCCATCCCCTTGGTGATAAGTGAGCTCTCACTCTGAGTTCACAGAAGATTTGGTCATCTAAAAGAGTGTGGCACCTCCCCTCCCACTCTCTCTCGTTCCTACTTTCACCATGTGAAGTGCCTGCATCCTCTTTTCCTTCCCCCATGAGTAGAAGCTTCCTGAGCCCTCCTCAGAAGCAGATGCTGTTTTCTGTCCGCCTGCAGAACCATGAGCCAATTAAACCTATTTTCTTTATAATTACTCAATCTCAAGTATTTCTTTATAGTAATATAAGAATGGCCTAATGCAATGTATAAACGTGATAAAAGGTGTATTTTTCCACAAAATTTTTGACTTGATATTTCAATTTCAGCTGTAGGAAAATCAGCCTGAGATATCTACTAAAATCAATTAAAATGCCAAATCACTGGACCAATTCAACTCTCTACTGTATTGTTGCTTTTCACTATACACATGTGTCTATTTTTTTGTGTGTGTGTGTGTGTATGGAGGTGTGTGTCTATCTACATAATATACACATACACTATAGATATACACATATATATACACACACATAAAATCACTAGGTATGAAATACACATATATAGAAGAAATTTATTTTAATGGTAGGAAGGCCATAGCAATGCAGAAATTGGAACTGCAGATTATAGAAGCTGTGCAGTTTTTCAGTAATGTCATTAGACTTTTCAATGCTTCCTTAAGTTCATTTAATTTTGATTTGTGGCCAATCAAAAAACAATTGTACATTGATTTTGATACAGCATAATGGCAAAAGAAAATTATTGAAGCTGAAGGTGGTATGTGTATTGCACAACTTAAAGGCACAGTAAACCTTGCTAATTGAGTTGGACATGAGCAAGAATGCTTATCAGGTCAAGTGAAGGTAGACACCACTGAAAAATCTACTCATTGCTAAATGGCCAGTAGTCGTAAGTTTCTAGTGAAGAAAGATTTTTGGTTTTGAGCTTCTATTTATTTATTGTTTTTCAAATTTAATATGATAGTGGAAGAAGAAATGAGTTATCTAACTTAAATTAGAATACAGGAAACTGTCCAGATATATTATTAGGTAGGAACAAAAGTATTGCAGTTTTTGCTATTAGTTTTAATTCTTGTAATAAATATTAAATTTCATTGTCTTTTTTTTTTTTTTTTTTTAAAAAGTGGTATCAAATGAATTTAGTGTCAGGGTGCAATCCTTGACAAACTTTGAATTTTTAAGATATATTTAAAGGTTTTCAACCTCAAAAAATAACTCTCAGAAAAACAACAACAAAAATCAGCTGAATTATTTACCACAATGGTTAGTTATTATTTATATTGGATTTATCTAAAACATTTGCCTTTCTCAGAGATTAGGGGTTAAGAGTATGTATTAATATTTGCAAAGTCCTTTGAGATATGTTTTACCAAAGTGTAAATTACTTCAGTGAATGACAAAACAAATGAGAACATCTTTAGTGGAGCAAAAACATAAAAGAATTAAAAGCTAAAAGCATTTGAACACATTTTAAATGCAATTGCTTGCATTTCCTGAATTAGTGTTTAGTTTTCAGGCAGTTGGTCAAACTGAGTTTGGAAATATTCATGTATTAATAGCACTCATATTTCTCTTACTATGATTTAGAGCACTATAAATGTTGTCTGAGATTTTATATACATCAGAAGCAAACACGGTCATATTTTCCCCCTAGAAACAAATATAGGCATTAACATAATTTTAAAATTACATTCACTGTTCTCATACATTGCCAAATTAGAAGACAGGTGTGTGTGTGCATGCGTATATATATATATATATATATATATATATATAATTTTTAATGAATTGTTGAATTTCAGCTGCTGAGTAACGGCTGCTTCTGCAGCATTTCCACTAAGGATAAATGGAGGTTTTAATCTCCTTTCTAGTTGTTTAAAACTCCTTTGCATTCTTACACAACAGCCCATTTTTTGTCACCAGGAAAAATATGCAATTTGAACTATGCTACTTTTTACCTACAGTAAATCAGTATGTGTCATAAGAGCAAAAAGGAATGCAATATCACTCACTATCATGGACCTTTCCTTAGAGCAAGTCCCAGAAGACATTGCCAAGTTCAGTTGCTATAGCAACAGAGCTCTGGTGTCTCTCTTGCTTGGATGTTTCAGTGAGTTGATTTTTACCACACGGGCATAAGCCTGAAGACTTTTTATGCTAAGGAAGAAATTACACAGTCAATAACAATGTGTGTGACCTTTATATTGATCTCTGATGATTTAATTTAAAAGTAATACAAAGCAGGTAACTCCATAACATTTCAAATCACTTTGCTGACTTCCAATTAAATTATTCACTGTCTTTTCTTTAGGCCCCTCAAGTACTTGTATTTCTTAAATTAGAAAAATACCCTTAAACCACTGGAGTATTAGTACGGAATTTCATATTATTTTACCCAACTGTGAAGTGCTGCTATAAAAATATCTTGAAATAATACCAATCTACTTAAAAAATACTACAATTAGCAAAAGCAGACTCAACATGACTATACTGTCAATATGGAAGTATTAACTTCTGATTTCTATTGAAAAGATAGCAGGACAGATAACAATATGTCTTATTATAGAATTCTAGTTAGTTTTGCCTATTAAGGAGATAGACGACATAAAGCATTTTATACAGTGCCCATCATACAGTAACGAAAATATTGTCACATTTTTATCCTGTCATAATATAGTCAGGCAAATATATTATATATCTTTATATTGGGCACTATTGTTTATGCAACTGAATGCCCTTTGTATTCTGAATACCTTTAAAGTAAAAATGGTGTAAAAATACTTTACCATGGTTGATCATTAAATATATCATAAAAGGTATGGATTATCTTTAGAGGACTAGCCTTGTGAATAAGATACTTGCATTTAATGGACATGCCACAGGAGGCAGCTTGGAGGCGAATGTGTTGTAGGTTTGGAAAGTCAGGGCTTTGACTTTTATTTATTATACTACTTACTTAAGAACTTCTCTAAGACTTTATTTTTTTCACCAGTAACAAAAAGATAACAACAATTTCCAGGCTCTATGGTTTAGAAAGAATCCTGTGATATAAATATAAATATAAAGCAGCTGGTCAAATGCCTGAAACAAATGATCCTTATTAAATTTTTGCTGTTTTTTCCTTAAAGGTTTTCCAGTCATGTCCTTGAAAATCATTTCCAAATGAAATCTGAAGGTAAAAACGAGTACAAATTAAACATTTCTTAATACCTTAAAATACATGAGTTTTAACTGTGGCAAGATGTGGAAAACTTTCAATGTAAATTATGTTACAAATTATTACATTTGCTTCAAATGACAATGTCTTTCTCAAACTACGTTTTTATGATCTCCTAGCACAGGAAGATGCTCTGGGGGATAAAAGGTGGGAAAGAGACTATTCTATGGTTAAATACATTTAGAAAATGCTGAACAATATACTTGCCTCTAGGAGCTTACAGATCACGTTAGTATATTGAACCGTCCAAGAAATTCCAGGTGAAGAGGTCAATATTCTTTAGTGGTAAAGAGTGTAAATTTAGGAGTTAGGCTGCCAGGGTTTAGTGTCCACTTCCAACACTTATTACCTTATAAGTTTGAGAAGTTACTCAACCTCAGTGTCTCAGTTTCCCCATCTATAAAATGGAAATGGCAACAACATTTTCTACACTAGTATGAGAGGTTATAATGAGATATATCAAGTGTTCTGATACAGGCTAGCAAAGACAATTATCAGTAAATAAGAGCAATTAAAGAAACCTGTTTCAACTCTTAACCATGTTAATCTTTATAAAGAATATTTTTGAATATCTTCTGGAACTATTATTCTTGGGACCACACTTTGAACAACTCTAAAGTACAATATTGGGGTAGTGATAAATTGCAATTAAGTAAAAAAAGTATTCATCACATTAGTGAGCAAACCAAGTAGCACAAAATGTCATCTACCTCACAACATGTGACCTGACTGGTTGCTATTTTGCCAGAAATTTTTATTATCAGAACATTAGAGCAGTTTAGTTGAGTGTAAAGACCTTATCCCATAGATGTTCTATTCACTGGGGCTGTCTGCATCTATTTCATGAATTAGTACAAATAAGTTTATCACATTAGGTTATTTTCCTATTACTAAAACTGAGCCCTAAAGGGATGGAACACCAAATGTATAAAACTGTAATGATTAGTAGAGAAAAAAACTGAGTATGTAGATCACTCATAGGGTCTGCAAAGAGAGGGAAAGACAAGGCACATTATCCAGACCATAGATAAACATTTGCATATTTCCTAATACTAATCCTAAACAACATCAGTTTCCAAAGTGGAGGGATAAAATAGCAAAAGAAGATAGCTTCATCTAAGGAAAAATATGCTAGAATTTCACAATAATATGCAAAAATAATCTGTAGTCTAAATAACACCATGACTCCAAAAAACCTCCCTACTCTTTTCTGGAAGATAAGA
The DNA here is from genome assembly GCA_963574635.1 of Cheracebus regulus. NCBI lineage: Eukaryota > Metazoa > Chordata > Mammalia > Primates > Pitheciidae > Cheracebus > Cheracebus regulus. The sequence continues at coordinate 13,155 of CAUYQU010005995.1, forward strand.
AGCTCAGCAAAATGATCATTCGAATGAGCAGTCTGCTAATTAACCTGACAACTTTCAGAGAGCTTTTAATTTATTCTCAAATTTTTAACTGTATCTGGTTGCTGGTTTCTCTTAAAGAGTTCATATTTTTAAAATCTTCATTAGAAACTTGCCGAACAACAAAAAAAATCACTCTCATTCTGTGTCCTTGACAATTAAAAACCATTTTCTATTATTCCTGTTTTCTTTGTCTTTATCCTATTTCCACACAGAGCTATTTTATAGGTAAATATAATTTAAAAGCCCATTTGTTTCACTTACAATTACATCTTAAGCACTGCCTCCCAAGAATACACAGAAGCCTTCAAAATGATCATTTTTAGCACCTGAATGCTAATATTCTTTCATGACCAGACATGCAAATGATTTCCAGTTGTGTTGTTGGTACACCGAATCCCGTCCTATCTATTGCTTTAAAGTGGTTTTCAAACTTCAGGACACATATGAAACACTGAGAAGGCTTATTAAAACACAGGTGACTGGGCCCTACCATCAGAGTTTCTGATTTAGTAAGTCCTGGAGGAGGCCAAAGAATCTGCATTTCTAACAAGTTTCCAGATGATGCCGATCCTGCTCAACTGTGGCCATTTAAAAAATTACTATTGGAAGACGCTAGGTGTGATGACTCCTGCCTGTAATCCCAGCACTTTAGGAGGCTGAGGCCGGCGGATCACGTGAGGCCAGGAGCTTGAAACCAGCCTGGCCAACATGACCAAATTCTGTCTCTATGAAAATGCAAAAAAATTCGCTGGGTGTGGTGGTACACACCTATAATCCCAGTTACTTTGGAGGCTGAGACATGAGAATAACTTGAACCTGGGGGTTGGAGGTTACAGTGATCCAAGATCACACTGCTGCACTCCAGCATGGAGTACTTAGGTAGAACATAGCCATCACATTGGAAATGATAAGTCAAATAACACAGACATTATTATTGCATACAGGCTAACAAAGGCAATTATCAGTCAATAATAGCAATTAAAGAAACATAATTTTCAGTAGATATGAGCAATTAAGGAAACATAAGACATATTTCTGAAGTCTCTTTTTATAGGCTCATTCGAATTTGTATTGCCAAATGATTTCTTGATACTTGAAGCCTATGTAGATACCAACTGATTGAATAAACAAACATGAGTCCTGAGATCCACCTATTTACATTTCAGAGATATGTATTATGGTTGAATGGGAATAATCCAAATTTCTATTACTGCAGAAATCAGCAAGGTTTTATCATGGCTCTCCAAATTCAAAGTCACTGAAAAATAATGGAAATATTTATATTTTGGAGGAGAGTAAATTTTCATCTGCAAATATAAATAAAAATTAGCTGCATTTGACAGTTCAAAAAAACAATGGTGCCCTTTGGAAAGTACAGGGCAAAAATCTGGCTTTGAGAAACTATTTTTTCATAAACTAGAAACAAGAAAATTCCCATTTGGCAAGAGATTATTAGGATGTTTGCCCAAAACCTCAGAGGTTTTTCTTTGTACTAAAGGATTCTTTATATTTAGGTATGGATTAGTCCCCCACCTGCAAATGCAGAAATATGAACATAAACAAGCCTGTCTACAAAAGCACATAGATGCCTCTATTAATATGTCAGTACAGCAAACCTCATTTTCTCTAGAAATAATGCATGAATAGATTTAACCAAAAGATTAACATTTCTTGAAAAGAAAAATGGAACATCAAAAAACCTGCCTTATATAGTAAGGACAATAAAAACATATTCTTCATAAACATGGATATTAAAATCTTTGACAAATGACTAAATATGAAAGGTCAGATGCAAATAAACATATGTAATATATATTTTTGACTGAAGATATTAGGTTACATTAGAGGGAGAAGTATATAATTTATGAGTCATGTGTTTTATTAACACTTTTATTACAAAAAGGAATAACTGTGTAAAAAAATGATGCTCTATGTTTTGATTCTAAACTCTGGAGCCTAATATTCTAAAGAACACTGATTATCATTTGAGAAAGGTCAACCTGGTAAAATTTAAATATACCTCTGGAGATTCCAGATCACTATTATTTAATGTACTAAAGGGAAAGCAGGCAGCTTGACTAAAAAATATGTATCCTATCCTTGTAATTAGAATAAAAGAACAATAAGCAACTCAGGCAACCGACGGCCTTTCCTAGGGAGGCCATCTACCCAGATCTGCCTCATATCCCTAATAATAACATATTGTTATATCTTTTTTGTTGCTATTCCAAAGCAGAATCACAATTATTTCCTGGAAACTAAAGAAACATATTAGTAAATACTAATCTAAAACTAGATTAAAATTCAGAATAATTAACATACTATTTTAAGGCTAAAATTATGATTAAACTTTCTTTTTTCAACTACATGTTGCAGAGCCTTTAAAAAGACCTGTTATACAAATAAGTTTCGGTCAAAAGTAGAAATTAAGAAAACTTTACACGGGCAAAATTTCAACACAGTAATAACAGATTTGAGCATTGTGAGAATACACATTGCTGGTACTAGATGTACATATTTGAATCATTCCATTCTACAACAGCAAGATACTTCTTTAGCTTATTCAACTGAGGAAAGAATATAGTTTTTTTTGTTGTTGTTCATCACAACCTTCATTCCTTTAGAAATGACTAAACGAGCAGAAAGTCACTTTTATGTACAACTGCAGATTTCTAGGAATGTATCTATATTATTTATTTTCTTATTTTTTTTAAAAAATATTAGTTTTAGCAAAAGTCACACACTTACTTTGAGAGATTAAATTCTCTTGATTATTAGCAAAACAGAACACAAGTGGAAAGACTTCTTCATTCTATTTGATCTCTATGGTGTCTTTGATGTGTATGTGTTTTGGTATATATACAAAGAGAAAAACAGTTCTATTTAGCCTCCTGTAGTACATTATAATGTATGCTACTTAAAAAAATTCATAACATGTATCTTTAATTGTAAGCACCATATGGAAGTTCCTGCTGTTGTCTGTCATATTTCCCCCAACTCAAATTCTGAGTGTTCTCATAAAGAACAAGATAAGTGAAAAGTAAAACTTTACCCTGATGAAGAGGATCTTTTCTCCCACCCGGTATCTTCCTTGGGAGAGTCGCTCCACACAGAACTTGTTTGGGCATTTGCAAGGAGGATCTTCAGAAATTCGTTTCACCTGAAATAGAAGACCAGGCAAATTCATTCTTCTTAATTAAGTTGAATTTATGCTAATTTGCTCCAAGGACTCCAAGGCCCATGAACCCTTAATGACTTTAAACTCATTCTTTATGGACATAATGTGAGCATAGGAATATTACATTAAATCATGACTATGTAAAGGTCAGGTCCCAAAGACATCTGAAGGCAAATGACTGCACTAAGGCAAAGGTTGCTAATGACAGTGATGATTTTGGAGGATAAGGAGCAGGAAGTCAATAGGAATTATAGAATATAAATGATCAGCTGGGTTTCTACTTTTGGTAGGACTAAAAAGACCATGCAGATTTGGGCTGTCAAGGTGAACCTATCGAAAACTAGAATAGAATGTATGTTAACACAGAGTTTATATTACCTCAATAGAATTTTAATTATATGTTATCCAGTTTCAAAATAATGAGAATGACTCTAACAAGTCTTTTTAACAAGACTATTGTTTCATCTTATTTTGAACTCTAAGATTTTCTCTAAGAAGTAATCTCTCATTTACTCAGATTTACCCTGCAATTCACTCTATCTCAGTAATTCCCACCTATCAAACCCTACTTCTGTGACCATGTCTTACAGCTTATGTGTGTTCTATGTAATCGAAGCCTGCATATCAGATTTTTATCTCCATCATATCTATTCTCTCACTCTTTAAAAACTACATAATCTAAATAATATATGCATAAAGCTCAGGAATAGTTGTGATTACTAGCAGATAATAGTCCAAGATTTTAAGAACAATTTTATGTTTATGTTTTCCTTGACTGGGAACAACCCATTCTGTCTGCTTTTCAAGCAACCAACTAACCAACCAACCCAAACAATAATGTCCTGTGTTATGAGGAAATGTTTCCGTGGAAGAAACAGAAAGCTGTAAATGATGTGCAGCCTGCATTTAGAAGCTATATAGAACAAATTTAGAAATTGGCCTGGATTTCCTCACCCAAATTCTTCCACAAAGATGTCATGGTGTCTAGAGTTATGTCATGAAAAAAATGCAATCATTCCTTCAAATAATTCAATGTGTGACTTTAATCAGCCTTCTAAGCAAAAACTGTGCAGAAAGTAACACATGAACTCAACTGCATGTTGATGTAAAGGAATTAAACAACTTAGTTTCCCCAGAATAAGAAAGGTTCCAGAAGGTATGAAAGCTAAGACAGTGGAGGAATAACCAAAAAAAGGGAAAAATTCCTGAATTAAATTTATCTCAAAAACTATACAGTTACGAGTCAATAAGAATGTACAAAAAGAGAACCAGCACTATTTTTGGAAGAAAAGAACAAAAGAACCAACTTTAATATAAACATTTCCATCAGTCTTTTCTGCCATTCCTAATTTTGCTGACATATAAACCTACCACTTTTGGTACTTATTTTTATCATAGCATATTGTATCTCATTTATTGGTTAACCTTAATATCTTCTTGCGAGACTGAATTCCTTAAGATAGTATTTCATTATATTTTAAAATCAGTGATACAAAGCACATCCTAATGGCAAATAAATATTCATTAAATGCATATTGACTAAACAGATAAATAAGAACATGGATCTATACAGGACATGGAAAAATTAGGGGAACTAAATAAGCATGGATTCAGAGAATCTTAGAAATGGCCTTCATTGAAAAATGAGAAAACTACTTAACATTAAGTTAGTCATTAGGGCAATGACTTTGTGTTATGAGTTTTTTCTATATTATACTTGATCCATAGATACATTCTCCCCAGTATTAATAGACTTCTGTTCTTAGAGATTTTTTTTAAGGTTATTTCTGAATGGGATGATGATAATAAAACAAGATGTACAAAAGTTGAATAATGATCACATCATTTCCTTCCAATAATTCAGAACCACATTCTGGGGTGACGGTAGGTTTACAGGACCAATGAATGTTGTCTGTAGTTCCTGTTTTCAGTATTTTTCTATGTCTATCTCTTTCTATATGTGTTTATAAAATATGTTTAACTATAAATATGTGTATATATGTAAATTATGTTTATGCCATTGCTAGAAGTGGTACAGTTTTCCTTATCACCACAAATAAGTGCTTCCATGAGGAAAGCAAGGATGCAAACCAGGAGGGGTTGATCATCCAGAAGAAATCAGACTGACAGCATCCAAAAAGTACATGGCCTGAGGCCTGAACTTTAGGAGGATCATGCTTGGCACAATTTTACTTGCCATGTGGTAATTAACCAAACAGTAAATTGATGTTCAACTGGTTTCTTGACTAAAAAATGACAATCACAAGTCTATATGGAAAGTATTTCCATTTTTCAGTGTTGTTAGACAAAAGACAGAAACTCTTGGTATCAAATGAAGTAAAATACAGGAAACATTCTCTCAAGCGGCCTACCCTTCTCTAATGCCTTTCTGGCTTTGAAAATAGAGGCGATTTTAAAAATCAAGGGCTGTTTTTGTAGTTGTATGAGAGGTGGAAGCAGAAGTGGAAGAAACAAGGCCAGACTGTGGCCAGTGGAAATATATTGTTAAGTAAACAGTGACTGATGACATCTGTGCTTCTTACATTACCTAGGGAAAAGTCAGTCTGGAAGGTGTTCTTTTTTGGCTAGGAACCCAGCCAGTTTTCAGCTGAAATGGGATTTCAAGAGAAGCCTGATTATTCAGAATTATACTATCTCTCATCCCCATAGTGAGGAAGTTGATGGAGAAGAGGAAGAAAGTAAGAATGGTTTCTGAGAACCGTATTCAGCTCATTGTGTGAGAACTAGCTCAGCGAAGAGGAGAACTAAACCTGACTCTGCCATTTTATCACAGCTGAATCACTCATCAGGACATCTGGAGAATAAATTAATCTGAATGGATATCACTGTGTTTCTTTCCTGATATCTTGATTAAAGAAGGGGAGATGTATTTTCCACATAAAGGGTCACCTATTTTTTCCCACCATTCTCGTAAGTATCAAACAAAGAAATGTGAAGAAACACTGAAGGTTTCAAAACGGGCAGTTTTTGCTGAAACTGTCCACTGGAATATAACGTCTCAACACAGATCTGCTTCTGTTGCTTTCTCTCTTTTTAATTTCTTCTTGTTTTTTATTTCTCTTTTTTTACTCCTCTTCTTTCTCTTTTTCCTCTTTTTGTTTTTTGGAGTGGCAGATAATAGCTTTCTCAGAGTAAATATAGCCAGTATTATTAACTAAACACAGGAACTCTGCAAGCAATCTCTATTTTATATCTCTATTCTAAAACCCATGTTAGGGTACATCAATTTCAACTCCCAACTGCAATATATGCCTCCCATGCAGTGAAGCAGTTGCTATAGGAACAATTTCCTTTTATATTAGATATATGAATTTCTGATTTAAACCATTAGTGAAGCTCAAATTACTTTCTTCTCTGCTACACTGTTCCTGAAATAAAACACTTCAGTAAAAAAAAAAAACTTATCACTTAAACAGAATGCAAATAGTTCAATGCAGTTTTCCCCAGTGTAAAATGAAGGTGACTGTAAGAGACTTCTGTGGTCAAATAAGTTTGGAAGATTCCAGGTTAAACAAGATCTTATTATGGAACTCACTAGAGCCTTTGATATGCCAAAGTGTATTACCAGACTCTAGATGAGGACTATAGTAAGTTGTATTTCTCAAACTAATCTAACCATGGTGTGTTTGATCAAATATTTCTTAAAAAATGCCATTTTAAAGACTTGCAGAAACAGTATTCTAGCTGGCAAAGGTACAGAAATACCCACTTTGTATATTTCCTACATTTGATTAAAACTTCTTAACTAAGCAGATGGTTATGTTCGAAACTCCAGTAAACTTTAAAGGTGGTTTAAAGCTTCTATGAAATCCCTTCCATTGTTCTCAATTGAGAGCATACAAATTGAGAGTAGGGAGAACCACCATGGAATGACTGACTGGCATACTATTGTATGGAAAGTCTTCATTTCACTCTCATTTTCTGAACTAGGGTATTGATAAAACTCTGAAATCCTTTTCATTGTTTTTCCACCACCTTCTTGCCCTCTCTTCTTTTTCTCCTCATCTCAAGGTTTGCCAGATATGAGACAAGCCAGTGAAGAAAGAAAAGCATTCTAGCTACTTCTAGGTTCATAGAAGTAGCTGCAAGTGGCGCATCTCCTCCCTCTACAAAGCTACACTAGAAATGAAAAGTGCATTCATTTGCAGAGTATGTGGCCAATTTGGATAAACAGAATAAGGGAGAAGGTTAAATTTTAATTAGCTACATTGGTAATTGATCCAACGAACATAGTACTGGATGTAGATGGATAAGATATGGTCTTTGTCTTTGAGTACAAGGTCTACACCTTGAGAGGAAAGGATATTTGTGCCCAATAAGATAAATGCTTCATTAAACTTATACAAGTACTTGGAGCACCAAGGAGTAATTTGCCAATTATACTTGGGATGAAAGACACCAGAAAAAACTTTATGTAGGAGGTAGCACAACCTGAATTTTAAAAGATAGAATGGTGTTTAAAAGTAGTGTAAGAGGTGAGTAGACAGATATACTATGAAAAGCAACAGTGGTTACATCAAAATGCAGGGACTAATCCAGTGGACAAAATAGCTGGAAAACGCACAGTAGGCCAGAACATGGAGGGCTATGAACTATATGACATATCAACAAGCTTCGGTTTCACCCTAGATGTTATAGAGAACCCTATATAATTTTAATCAAATCCAAAGTGCATTTAGTTTGATCCTTCTGGTAGCAGAAATATTGCAGACATGCATTTCAAATGGAGTGATCAACAGTGTCAAATACCAGGAAGCAATCTCATAATTTTGGGACTAAAAAATTTCATTTGATCCAGTAATTCATTCAATAGGAGGTTAAGGCGGACATCGGCCAGATACTCTTCAGTGGTCTGGAACCCTGACTATAAGGCATTTTTGTAGAACGAATGAAGGTTATGGCTGCGAGGAAATGGACTATAAGCAAGTACATTTGCCCCAGGGGAAATACATTTATAAGAAACAGACTAGAGGAACATCTTACCGTAAAGTAAGTCTAATCAAAAAGTATAACTGATAGGGAAGAAAAAAAAATGTTCTCATCAAAATATAAACAATAGACCATTATCTACTATTAATATAATATTACTCAATTACAAAATAAAAAGTGAAATACTATGAAAAAGCAAGACATATGACCAATTCATCAAAAAGGTAATGTGATTTTAAAATCCTTTTCAGTAGCATTAAATAAAAATGTCTTGCCTGTTCTTCTGTAGTTCCTAAGTGATTAAACAGTTACCCAGAAGACACCAAATTAAACAGGCTAAGATACATTTAAGAGCTAATATGTTTGCTGCCCTTAACAGAAATGAGGGTTCTTAATCTGTCAGACAAACTCTTATATTTCTGCTCATCTAAATCTGCAATATAGTTTGTAGTGTCACATGAAGAAAAGCAAAACACAGAGAAATCTCTTTTCTGCATCCTGTAGTGTCAAACCATTTTCCCAGCTCTTTTCTTCTGCTAATACCCTAGAGGAAGAAAATCACAGCTATGGACCACCAGTTCTTTTCAGTTCTGCCTATTTTTATAGCTGGCATTGTGGTTGGTGCTAGTTTCTTAGGACTCTCCCCAGGTATGTGAGACATATGCCCTTGTAATGCCTCTGGCATTACCATTTTCTACAAAATTCAAAAGCAACTACAGCTCCCAAAATACAAACTTTGCATAAATAACATCCCAGTCACTCATGATTTATCTCTTTTATCAACATTTTTACAGTGGCACTTAAAATATATATGTGGAGGGCATATGCACACACCTACTACTTTTCATAACCAAGAACTACTTAACAGACAATCAAGGTCACCTGAGAGTTTTAATTCACCGTGTTTACTGTTATATCTAAAAATAGTTTACCGTGATTCTGAGGGCATTGTTAAAACATTTCCTAACTACAAAAATTGTGACTCAAGGACTCTGCTAAGTAGAGGGACCTTGGAGAGTTAGACAAAACTGTGTTGGAATCTAAGCTCCTCTCCTCCCCTCAGCAGGTTACTCAACTGCTATGTTTCCATTCCTGGAGAAGGAACCTGCCTTTCATATATGAGAGCACTTGAAAAACAATGGTAGTACATAAAAGGCACTTATCTTCTCTATCATATATTTACTTTCCTGTCTTTTAACAATCCTCAAGATCTTGTGTCTTCAGCCTTCTTATCTGTGAAATGGGGAATTGTGACTCAGTGACAAAGAGGCTTTCGTATTTTCAAATACAATTTTCAGGGAGTTGACTTATTATTCTCAAATTTTATTTGTTGTTTAAAATAAAGTGTCACTTTATTTTAAACAACTGGTTCAGTTTTGAATCTCAAGATGAATTGTAGGACTACAGAGTTTTTCATATGGGCTTAAAATAAATTTCAAGAAAATTGATATAGGTAAAAGTTAGACTGATATGAGATTGCACAGAATGTGTTTTATAGTGCAAGAAAGACAAACTGCTGGTAAGAAGTCTGACTGATTTTACTTACTGCATCATCCAGTAAGTTTCCTGTACTCTTTTTTCCAGAAGACTTTGATGAAGGAGAAGGTGAAGGAGAAGGGGCAGAAAGAGTTTCCTCTTGCTCAATCTCTTTTTCCAATTTTATCAAACCAGGAGGCTCCACACCATACCTTTAAAAGACACTGGATCATTACATCTGCATAACTTATAATGATGAAATTACCATATATCACATCTGATAATGAGCACCATGGGAGTAAATTCCTGACTTTTAAAAACAGCATTCACTTTTTTCTGACATTGAAATGGTAAGTTCTTGAATTAGCATCCTTCTAAGCAGAGGAAAAACATGTATACCTGCTGTGTATCCATATGTGCACGTACACAAATGGACACATAAGATATACTAAAGATACATAAAAACACTCAATGCAATATGTTAATGAAATAGCAAGATGATTACCATGTACAATTTGGCCTTCAGCATTCACATTTACCAGCTTTACTGATATTAGTGCTGTAATTAAACTATTTTGAACATAAGTTTGTTAAAAATAGAAATACAATCAGAGGGTCAGAGTCAAGTTTGCAAACAGCAATCCCCAGAAATAAATATCTTTAAATGATTTAGCAGGAAAGAAATTAACTTCTAATATATTTCCTATGGCCCAGAAACAATGTACTATGGGTTATACAGCGTCATTGGTTCTGATCCTAGGAACAACATAATGAAAGCACATATATTGTTTTGGGAAGCAACTGAGCAGAGAGAAATCAGAGACATAATTTAGAGTAACAATGTATTAAAAAATGTGTATTGCAAATTATAAAGGCCAGAAAAGGTCAAAGGGAGAGACATAGTTGTTATCTCCTGTAATCATATATTTCTTTAGCTAAATATAAAATTACATTTGGTTTCCTAGGTACATATCAACTGTACCTACGCAGGGAGGCCAACAATAATTCTAGAATTTGAGAGTTGCGAAGGATTTTGGGGTCATCAATTTACACCTTTTCACTTTTACAGATAACAATAGAGATCTAGAGAAAATATATAACTAGCAAGGAGCAGGATAAAGACTTAAATGCAGTTTCTCTGGCTTTAATCAGGTGATTGGGTATTAAAACGGAGGGGGAAGAGTCACTTGGAGATGTAAAAAAATAGGTTATGGATAATCTACAAAGTAAATAATCTATAGGTAGAGAATATGTTGACAATATATTCTTAATATATAATACTCTTAATGAACAGTGTATGAAAACATCATTAGATTTAACCTTAAATAACTGTCCTAATGGGTTCTTATTTTAACTGACATCATTACTCATATGTTCAGTACATACTCCTAGGGGAAAGCAATTTCCCTATTTTTGATGTTTTGTTTTTGCAGTGGATGCTCAAGTACTTTTATTCCTGGCTTTTCTGCTTCATTACCCATCTGCTACAAGATAAAAGGATTTATCAAATTAGTAAATTTAATAATAAACTGAGCATGGTTTACTTAGTTTAGCCTACTTCTAGAGAAGAAGTTATTCACTGGAAAGCCTCCACATAGACCCCTACTTTGCCTGTGACTAGGTAGTTAATTGGCCGAATGATAGAGCTCTCTTAAAAACACTACGCATATCTATCAGTTTGGGTCCTTTTAGTTGTAAAGGTGATATGCAATTCTTTTTCTATTTTTTCAGAATTTGGATAGTAAAGAGAGGTGCTATGTATTAGGAGCCCTTTGAGAGTTGGAAAATTTGAACAAAACAGTCTAGTGAGCACAATTCTACTGAACAGTTCCTGCTTTGAGAACAGTCTCTAGTTCACAGATTAATGTTTAGCTACATAGATATCATTAGCTAAAAGACTGTAGGCACCATTTAACATATTTCTAATCTTTTGTACATAGTTACCAGTTTATGGGACAGGATAATGGTGGAAATATGGTGGACTGCAAATTCTGTAGTGGTGGAGACCATTGTCTGTCTCTTTCTAAGAATCACCAGCGTCTCACATAGACCTTGGCACAGAACAATTACCTAAGAACTACCATTTGAATGTAAAAACATTTCTCTATTCTCATATAAAAATAATGTAAGGTTCTTAATATGAATTCAGGCTTATGGCTTTGAACCCCTAAATGCATATAATGCTTTAATAAATCACATCAGTATTAAATGTACAAAAATGCTTGAACCAAAAAAAGTTTATCAGAAAGATTTTAACCTTGTCCAAAATCAAAACACATTATTTTTCTAGTAATCATTAATCATGCTGAATGTTACAAAGCATCTGGTTACCTTGCTCTTGACAAGCACCAACAATACTCACATTGCAATTTGTTTCTCATTCTTCTCTGAGTTAGATTTTGAACTAAGTATTCCATAACCTGCTTCTATAGTTTTTATATTTTAAATTATTTCAATTTATATTTTAGATTCAGGCATCCATGTGCAGAATTGTTACATGAGTATATTGCATGATGCTGAGGTCTGGGGTAGAAATGATCCCATTACCTAGGTAGTGATCATGTTTCTGAATGAGTAGTTTGTTTAGCCTTTCCTCCCTCCCTTGCTCTCCACTCTAGAGTTCCCAGTGTCTGTTGTTCCCATCTTTATGTCCATGAATACCCAGTGTTTAGCACTCATATATAAGTGAGAACATGCAGTACTGGGTTTTCTGTTTTTGTATTCATCTGTTTAAGGTAATGGCCTTCAGCTGCATCTATGGTGATGCAAATAGCATGATTTCATTCTTTTCTGTGACTGCATAGTATTCTATGTCTTACAGTTTCTTTATCCAATCCACCATTGATGGATGGGTAATTAGATTGATTCCACGTCTTTGCTATTGTGAACAGTGCTGCTAAGAACACATGACTGCATGCATCTTTTTTGGTAGAATGATTTATTTTCCTCTGGATATATATACCTGGTAAGGGGATTACCGGGGGGTTAAATAGTGGTTCGAAGTTCTTCGAGAAATCTCCAAACTGATTTTCACAGTGGCTGAACTAATTCACATTCCCACCAACAGTGTATAAGTATTCCCTTATCTCTGCAGCTTCACCAGTATCTGGTGCGTTTTTTGTTTGTTTTTGAGGCATGGTCTTGCTCTGTCACCCATGCTGGAGTGCAGTGGTGTGATCACAGCTCACTGCAGTCTTGACCTCCTGGGCTAAAGTGATCCTCCAACCTCAGTCTCCTGAGTAGCTGGGACTACAGGCATATGCCACCATGCTTGGCTATTTTTGTTGTTGTTGTAGTATTTTTTTGTAGAGGTGGAGTTTTTGTAATTTTTTTGTAGCAGTGGAGCAGGTCTCACCTTGGCTCAAGTGATCTGTCTGCCCTGGCCTCCCAAAGTGCTGACATTACAGGTATGAGCCATTGTGCCTGGCTTCATTGTGGTTTTGATTCATATTTCTCTGATGATTAGTGATACTGAGAATTTTTTATGTGTTTTGGGTTCACTTGGGTCCACTTGTATGTTGTTTTTTTCTTTCATGTTTTTTAAAGAAATGTCTGTTCATGTCTTTTGCCCAAATTTTAATGAGGTTGTTTTTTTTTTATGAAGTTTCTTATAGATTCTGAACATTAGACCTTTGTCAGGTGTGTAGTTTGTGAATATTTTCTCCCATTCTGTAGGTTGCTTGTTACTCTGTTGAATTTCTTTTGTTGTGCAGAAGCTCTTTAGTTTAATTGGGTCTCAGTGGTCAATTTTTGTTTTTGTTGCAATTTCTTTTGTAGATTTAGTCCTAGTATTTAGAAACTCTAGTATTTTCTAGGATTTCTTCTAGAGTGCTTATAGTTTGAAGTCTTATATTTAAATCCTTTTTTTTACATTTAAATCTTTAATCTATCTTGAGCTAATTTTTGTATATAGTGATTGGTATGGATCCAGTTTCATTCTTCTGCTTATGGATACTTATTAATCCAGCACCATTTATTGAATAGAAAGTCCTTTCTCCATTTCTTATTTTTGGCAGCTTTGTCAAAGATCAGATGGCTGTAGGTAGGCAGCTTTATTTCTGTATTCTATAATCTATTTCATTGTTCTGTTTTTGTACCAATACCATGCTGTTTTGGTTACTCTAGCCTAGAGGATAGCTTGAAGTGAGGTAATATGGTGTTTCTGGCTTTATTCTTTTTGCTTAGGATTGCTTTTGCTATTCAGGCTCTTTTTTTTTTTTTTTTGGTTACAAATGAATTTTAGAATACTTTTTTCTACTTCCATAACAAATGACAGCTGCAGTTTGATAGAAATGGTGTGGAATCTACAGATTCCTTTGAGCAGTATGGCCATTTTAATGATACTGGTTCTTCCGTTTGGTTGTGTCATCTGTTATTTCTTTTAGAAGTGGTTTTATGGTTCTTCTTGTAGAGATCTTTCACTTCTTTAGTTAGATGTATTCCTGCGTATTTTATTTATTTCTCTCTCTCTCTCTCTCTCTTTTTTTTTCGTAGGGAGATAATTTGACTTCTTATTTTAATGCCTTTTAGGTCTTTCTTTTGCTTGATTGCTCTGGCTAGGATTTCCAGTACCATATTGAATAGGAGTGATTAAGAGTAGGCATCCTTGTCTTATTCCACTTCTTAAGGAAAATGCTTCCAGTTTTCACCCAGCTTTTGCTTTAATATGATATTGACTGTGGTTTTGTCATAGATGGCTCTTATTCTTTTGAGGTAAGTTCTTTTAATTTTTAGTTTGTTGAGTTTTTTTTTTAATCATGAAGGAATATTGGATTTTATCAAAAGCTTTTCCCACATCTATCAGATGATCATATGGATTTTGTTTTTAATTCTGTTTATGTAGTAAATTATATTTATTGATTTGCATATGTTGAACTAATCTTGTATTCCAGGAATGAAACCTATTGGATCATAGGAAATTAACTTTTCGATGTGCTGATTCAGTTCGCTAGTATTTTGTTGAGAATTTTTGCACCCGTGTTCAACAGAAATATTGGCCTAAAGATTCTTTTTTAATTGTGTCTTTGCCAGATTTTGGAATCACGGTGATGCTGGTCTTACAGACTTAACTTGGGAGGAGTCCCTCTTCCTCAAATTTTGGAATAGTTTCAGGAGAATCAGTACTACCTCTTCTTTGTATGTCTGGTAGAATTTAGCTGTGAATCCATCTGGTCCAGGGCTTTTTTTTTTTTTTTTTTTTTTGGATGGTAAGTTTTTTTTTACTGGTTCAATTTCAGAATTCAATATTGGTCTGTTCAGGGTTTCAGCTTTTTCCTGATCCAATCTTGTAAGGTTGTGTTTTTCCAGGAATTTATCCATTCATCTAGAATTTCTAGATTGTGTACATATAGGTGTTCATAATAGTCTCTGAAGATCTTTTGTATTTCTTTGGTATCAATTGTAGTGTCAACTTTGTCATTCCCAGTTGATCTTCTATTCTTCTTTGTTAATCTAACCAGTGGGACATCAATCTTGGTATCCTTTCGAAGAACCAACTTTTGGTTTCATTGATTCCTTGTATGAATTTTGGGGTTTCAATTTTGTTCAGTTATGCTATGATTTTAGTTATTTCTTTTCTTCTGCTAGCTTTGGGGTTAGTTTGTTCTTATTTTTCTAGCTGCTTTATAACCTGCTTCTAAAATTTCACAAATCACTTAACCTCTATGAGTCTATTTTCTATCAGAAAAGTATAAATGAAAATGGACTGTTCTCAAGTTCTATTGTAGCAGTGGAGGGAGGCAAGAGGAAGAAGCTTAGAAAAGATGCTCAACTGCTACTGAGCATCTTCAATGCATCTGACACTGTTGGATATCTTGACACATATTATTTCTGAATCTCAGTTTTATTTCAATATAAAATGGAAATTCTAATTTCTATGTTTCAATATTATTAAAAGGAATTAAAATAGTATGTTTAATATGCTCAGTATAGTGTCTGACACATGGTACAACCTCTGAGATTGATATGTTAATTGACAAATTAAGTGTTGTACAACCTGAAAACTGCAGCACTGAGGTTCTTTTGCTAAAAGTCTTGGTTTTAAAAATATGTTATACCACTGAATAAGATCATGTTAACTTCAAAATTAGGATGCTAAAATACAAAGTAATGCTGTTATATTCTTTACCAAAAATTTACTGTAGCCATTCTTTAAATAAATTTCTCTGGAATTGTGAAATGTGAGAAATATCTCAGTACTGGAGTTTAGCAGATAAAGTTATAAATTCAGCTTTGCTACTAACTCACCAGATAAACTTTGGCAAGCAACCCTTTTTAATCTCTGTAGACTTTTTTGCCATCTTAGTTCCAGGAAGCTATAAAATTTGGTTATGTTTAATGTTCTTAAGAGAATAGCATAAACTTGGTAGTAAGGCTAGAGAAACTTAAGACATGAGAAGTCACAGCCAATTAAAAGTCATCCATAAGTGCAAATATCATAGTTGAAACTTAAATTAGGTCAATTGGAAAATATGATTTCATTTGTAATTGTAGGTGGATTCATGCCACCTTTCAGGAATAGACTGCATAATTTTTAAATTTTTTTACATGGTGAAATAATAATATATATGTTAGAGTAACAACAGACTTGACTGTATGTCCAATATAAACAAAGTAGACTATGTTTGAATAAAATTGTTAACAAAGTCACACATGGAAAACCTTTCTCTGGATCTTTTTCTTTATCTGGGAATGCTGAAAATTAGTTATGCCACTGAACATAGAAAATCAACACTAAGTCCCAAATCTCTGCTTATATTGGCTTTCGAATACTTCAAACTGCTGAAGGTACAGTCCGCCAGTCCTGAAATGCATACTTAAATACGATTCACTGGCTTCCTGTCTGTCTGGAGATGTCAACAGACTGTAAATCATAAAATTCCCTTTGGGTTGGGGGCTTGCACCTGCAAGCCAACTTAGTCATCAAATGGATCTTTTTTCTGTTCTCCAAAAGGCTGCTTCATTCTGGTTTCCATGAACTCCATACCATGCCACATTTTTATTTTGTTTATGAGGTTTTCATACATTTATACTATTTTTCACTCCTTTCCAACTACAACATTTCAGAGTCTTGGAATTGGGTAGCTGTTGTTCTCAAACTGATAAAGGGTCACACTAAAGATATCAAGAAGGTTGAATCCACTAAAATAATATTCTCATACTTTTATACCCCAGTGATATGAAAGTAGCATGAATACATATTTTTGTCTCATTTTTTTTAAAGTGCTGGGGAACAGGTCTTATGTTAATGACTTTATGATGAGGCTTTAGGAATGGATTTCTCATTTTTCTGGCATTTTACACAATTTTTGAGCTCTAGATAAAATAACTAAGTCCACAAACTAAGGCCTGAACTAGAAAATTTACTCAAACTATTTAGTAGTCTAGAGTTTTCAAACAGAAGACATCTGGATCCTATTTTACTAGGGTTAGAGGGACAAATTTTACAGCCTAATGCGAGAAACTGCCCTTTTTAAGACATATAACAGACAGTTTATAGATTTTCGCAAGATAATTTTTTCCTCATTTGTCTTCTGTTTTAAAGCAATTTAAAGATAGATTTAGATTTGGAAGGAAATCTCAACCATGTGAAAGCATATGATGGTCTCAGCAGTTAGTTCAAGTGCTTTAAATAGGATGGGTCAGTTAATCATCTTTGTATAAGAATACTTTTTTCTTTTAAGTAACATTTCATTTTTATAAGGCCATGAATTAAAATGAGAGATTAAAGAAAATGTTCAGAAAGTATACTTCTTTTAAATGGTCATAAATTTTGCTTCAAATCAAGAAAGTACTCAAAAATAAAAATCATAAAAAGCTCCACTATGATACCGATTATGGATTATGACCCCAAACGAAAATATCAAAAATATTTTTTTACCTTGTTTTTAAAGATCATCTTAATTCTACAGTCCAAAAATGCTGAATTTATACTAACTTTGTTTTCAGCAATGCATATCAAAGCACTGTCATTAAAAATACCTTTGAGGTTTTATTAACTTGCTTTTGCACAGTTTTACTTTTCACAAGTCAAACATATATTCAGAAACTGATATTTTTATGAAATATTAGCAGGGGGATTTCACTCTCCAGTGATGATAGCTCTATTTAGTTGAAAATAAAAGGAAGTTTTACCCATGAGAATAAAAAAAAGTGGTCTAATTCTGCCATCTCAGAACTCAGAGAAGCCCACAGCCTGCAAAGGAGCTTCACTAAGTGTCCCCAGATAGGAAAACATGGCAGAGAATCAGAAACGCACTGGGAATCATTTCCAAGGTGATGTTTATGGTTTTAAAATTATGTTTATGTAATCTGGAAATTCTATTAATTTAGAATCAAATATAATAATACATTGTCTATCAATAATGGAAACCACAAAACTCACAAGATTATATTGGAGAATTCATTAATGTCAAAATTCATCTGCTTTGTGTGCAAATTACTGTTGTGATTATTGAGAGCTCTCCCAAAATCACTTCTAGTTCTGCCTAAAAGTGTTTTAAGTCATTAATTTGTATAATCCTCTCTGGGTTTGAGAGGAGCACAAATTTAAGCTAGATATATGTTTAATGTATGTAAGGAAAAATTTAGGAGTAAAGTTAGATTAGAAGAAATTTCCATTTTTTTTTTCTTTCAACTAATTATGCTTCAACACGAGGGTAAAACGGTTAAGATCTGGATTTATTGGTTGCTGTTTGTAAAACACATTTGAATTTGCATCAAGCTAAAAAACTTTAAATGTATGCAGAAAGAGACTTAAACATTCTTACTTAAATGCTCAGTTTATCCTACTGGTATTCAACTGTTTAATATCATGTCACACACTAAAACAATAGTAGCATCATGAATAATGTCTTTTTTTTTTTTCTGGAAGTACACAATAGTTCACACCATCCAAATGAGTAAAGAAGATAAAAGGCCAAATTTACAAATCAAATATTTTAATGTAAAGATTATCTTAATTCTTATGGAACTTCTTTTGTAAAATCCATAATTTATTTTTTTAGTAATGTGAATAATCAATGTTTTCATCAGACTGCGTAGTAATGAAGCATGGTCAGAAATGGAACAACCCAAAATCACAATTTAAAAATATTTGGGTGGGAGGAACTCTTCGTATGATGTATCACCTTGAAAATGACAAGGCCATTATAATTCACTTCCATTAACCAAGATTTTAATTTGTTTTACATCCTGTAACAAGCGGCAATTTATGCCAGGCTCCGAGCTGGAGGAAACATGATTCTTAAAGACATTTTATAATTGGGCATCTTGTCTTCTTTGATAACTTGGCTATAATTAAAATGTTTAGTCAGCAGCCTCCCTAATCAGAGGACTCATGTAATATAATGTATAATAACAATATATAAAATAAAATCTAGAAAACAGGCAAATACTGTAAATTAAATGGCAGGAAAAATTTTAAATCCCACCTAGAGATAGTATAACACCCTCTGTTTACTTCTGTATCACAACTTTCAGAAGCAACATGCTTTTCTGATGCAATATTTAGAATATTTAAGTAACAAAAATATACCTGGCATTTTAGAGTATTCCAACATGATAATCAACTAAAAAATGTTTTTTGTCTATTCTCTAAGTAGGAACTTTAGACAATTCATATTTCTTTTACTTCAACATGGCCTTGGCAGTAGTTCATTTATTGAAATTTTACTTTGTGTGATTTCCTACCCCTTGTATTTTTAACTTCCCCTTTCTTAAGGGATAGATACTGAGTCCCTGGTATTCACTTGACTCAAGGCCATTTGTTTTCCAGGCCAAAAGCCCCAAGGTTGGTGGGGCAGTAGGTATATCAGGGTCCTAGAAGCAAGAGGTACGTCTTTATCCTGCTCCTTCACAGAACCCAAGGATGTGGCAGCAATAAAAGAGAATAAACTCCTAAGAAACACTCAGAGGCCACAAGTTTGAACTATGTCTGAGTAGTAGAAATCCGAGGGCGCAGAAGACTAGAGAGTTCTCCCCCAGAGGCCTTCCCACAATTAACTGGGAAGAGTGTGAGGAAACAGAAAAATATCTCAAACTGGGTTTTTTACTCCATGTTGAGGTAAGACTCAAAAATATTAAATTTTAATTAAGGAACATTAAAGCAATCTTTTGCACACTAAATTATTGTGACGAAATGAAATTTATATGTGATATACAATTCATTAAGATTATATTGACATGATGACTTAAACAAGTTGAGGTCACATATTCTGATTACAGGATCAAAAAAAGGTTTATTAATTGGCAGCAAGTTTTCTAGCCATGTTGTAAATTGCTGATGTGTTCTCCTATTCTTTCTTGATTTTATCAATAAATTCTTTGAGAATGTTCGGTGTTAGTTCTCTCTTCATCTTACTTGATCTCAACCCTAAAAGCATACCCAGATGTAGATGAGAAACCATTTTCTAATTAAACCTGAATTTTTAATTTGCATCAAGACCTCTTCAAACATTTGTATCTTCATTTCTTGTTCTTTGGGATTCATAGACTGGCCAGAAGCCCTGTCTGGTGGTATGCAAGATAATAAATGGGAAATCATGAAACCAGAGCTAGTTGGTTTAGCTGAGAGTTCCTTCCTCTGCTTATATAGCTATGATTTCTGCAATTAATTCTTGTTTTTCCTTCCTACAGAAAAAAAAAATAGGTTTAAAGATGCTTCTATAAAAGAATAACATTATATGTCTTTTTCTAATAAAAATATAGATAATAATTTAAAAACTGTCATCCAGTCAGAAGTGAAAACTAAAAGAGTAAAGTGTTGAATGAGAGAAATGAAGAAAAAGAACAAAAAGGGAGGCTAAAAATTATTAAAAAGTAAGGAAGAAGCAAGGAGGCAAAAAAGGAGGAAGATAGACAGAATATGGGAACAGACTTTCCACTGAGGAGAACTGTCATATAAAACTGCTTGTACAATGTCCTCCCCAACCCCAGGAAAGTTTTGAAGGGAAAATGTATTTTATTAAAAAATATTAGCAAATGCTTAGACATAATGACTTTGACAACAAGATCTTGATGTTAAGAATATTGGTGGCACGCTTTTAGTTTGGTCAACTGCTGCCCTCAGATGTTCAAATTATCATTTGTGAATGAGTAGCTTCTCACATCCAGGTTAAACATTAGCAATGAAAAGCCAGTAAGCTTTTGTGTTGCTTGGATGCTGAGATGGTCTATGTCTTGACATAGTGGCAGTGGTTTGACCTACCTGGCTGCAATCCGGCCAAGCTCTAGCAAACAGAGACACACTTCTCTGGGTTGCTTGTGGAGGACTGAAAGACAAGACAGAGGTGAACACCTTTACAATAGAAGGAATAAGCAGCTCAACAGTCCAGGCTTCCCAGTGACCCTCATCTCTCATGGTCCCAGGAAAGAACTACTCTTCATTCTGACAGTCATAAAACCCATCTCATTCCTCAATCCACCTAGCTCTACTGAAGGCTTAAATTACTTCTCAAGACTCTGCCTATGTTTTCTCTTAAAAGCTGTTAGTCTCAGGAACTCTCACCCTGAATAAATCTCACCCTTAAAATATTTACTTCAATTAATTAATATTGGTAAGTCAATATCAGATGCCTATGTAGCTATAATTATGATACCTGTCAATAATTGATATTTAAAACACACAACTATGGAGCAAGGACTAGCCATTTAATATCATGGGTCTACCTCCAACAGTGATTTTAGCAAGCAAAAAATGAAATAAGGATAAACATCTTACACTACACTCCTTTGTTATCCTCCAAAGAAGAATGTCAAAGGGAGACCCTGTTACTTCATGTCCTCTTCTAATCAAATCTGATTAAATAATACTTTAGAAAGAAACAACTTCAACTGACTGAATTTTATAAATATGTATCAATGCACCATCAGCCAGTTTTGCCCATCAGAGAAGCAAATTAGAAGGCTATATTTTGAATTGATATTTCTATTATAATATAATCTGATAGACATTCAGTAATGTTGACAAATCACATTTGCTTTCATTGAGCCTACAGCAAGAGCATACTCTTCTCTTTTTTAAGCCAAATTAGGGGATTTTTATAATTTTCTTATATTCAGCACTGAATAAAGATGAGAGACTGGAAAAAATTTGCACTGAGAACAAATTTTCCACTGATACACAGTATTCCAAAAAAAGGAAAATACTATTAATTGACTTTAAGAAAAAGAGCAATATGCTTTTATTCTTAAACACAGAATTCTGTAATAATTAAACTTTCAAGTATTAATCTACTCACTTAACTTAAATATTCTAATTCATTCTCTTCGTAGCTTATGGTAGTGGTAATATTTGATCCACTGACACCACAATGGAATTTGCTGGGCATGTGTGGTAAATAGAATAAACAATTTTACCTGATTGTAAAAGTATGTGATTTCATTTGGTTTTAAGGAGACATATAAATGTATTATTATTTGGTTATAAAAATGGAATTTTAAAGCTTTAAAAATAAATTTGAATCCTACCATAATTGTAATCCTATCATTAAATTTTAAATCCCCTAACCGATTATGGAAAATCTGAATTGCAGGATATTTCTATTACTGATAACACAAATTTTAGATTCAGATGACCATTAGTGAATTATCACAAAGTCCTAGTTAGGGAAGTCTTGAATTACTTTTAATTAAAATGACTTAAAATGATGATATTTACTACCTCCAGTTTCAAATGTTCTACAAGTTGACTGTGACAAGAATGATCTTAACTTCATAAAGTTTAGTATATTAAATCAGTTCCAGCACAAAGTAACATAAGGGCTGTAACATCACACAGGCATCAGTTTCATACAGAGAACAGTAACAAATATCACAAAACAGAAATAAACAAATGAAAATGGATCTTCCTGTCTAGATCATCAATTTTTTTTCTGATTCAGACTTTTTTAAAACATGTCCATGGTATAAAATCACAATTAGGAGTTTTGAGTGGGAGAAAGCAGTATGTAAAAACTGAGGAGAGGAGGACTCTTAAAGCCCTGCTAGTGCCCTCATCCTTAGTAAAAGCTGTGTGAAGCAGTGGCTATAGCATCAAGAGCTTTGGATACAATGCCATGCATTTCTTTATGACAAAAGTGTCAAAATATAAAAACTATTAGTTAACCGACTAAATTGTGTCAATGTGCAGCCAATAACCAACCATAAAAGGTAATATCTGATACAATTATAATGGTTATTTAACCAACTTACTGTACATATTCTGAGGACTACATAAGCATTACTATGTAAATAGGTACACTTTATGGAAAATCAAATTCATTCTGAAGAAAAATAATAATGTAAGTGCTATAAGAAAGACAATTTGACATGCAGGATGCCTCAATATTGTATATTTCTTTGCTTCTTCATTTGTCAATTTAAAACAGCTTTTGCCTGCCAAATTAATATCGAATCTATCATAGACTCATTAGAAAATCGATTCGGCAAACTGAGAAGAAACTGCATGATTCTTTATTTTATTTCCTTAACAGAATCAGCTTATTAAAATTTAAGACAGATAAACCTCTTCCCCAGCATCACTTCTTAGGAAAATGCTAACAGGGAAATAGTGTTTTATTTTCACGGTTTTTGGTAAATATTGCCTTTTTATAAAGCAATAAACCTGCTTTAAAGCATACCTGTAATATTACCTCACATGTTAATAGCTTTTCAAATAACAAACATTCCAAGCCTGGCCCCTAAAGGACAAAAATAAAAGAAGAATGATTGGTGACCGGCAAGGAATGACTAAGATAAATCTGTAGAGCTGCATAACAGTGCAATACTTAGAACATAGAAATGCCTTAGTAACTACTATATAATACAAGGAAGATGATGGTTATGTGGTGGTGATAGGGGTTGTGATGATTAATAAAGTGAATAAAGGCTAAAGTTTTACCTACCATCTTTAGGAAAGACAAGAATTTAAGTCATGTAAATAATTGCAAAAGTAAGCACTCTTATCTTATTGCTACAAAATTTAAATTCAAATGTCTGTATGTAATATCCATATTATACTAAAGAGGTAATTTGGTTGTTGCACTTAAGCAAGTTATAAACTAAAGTTAATAGAGGAAAAGAGTATAATGGTTGTGTAATTCAAGCCATAAATATCTGGGTGTGGGTGTGAGCACTAATATTTGCTGGTCATGTTATTTTGGGAGGTTACTCTACAAAATCTCATTGTTCTGCAGGAAATAAATAGTGCCCACCTCATAATATTTTTGTGATGATTAAACAAAATAATATTTACTGCTATGCTTAGCACAGTACTTGGCACATAGGAAATACCTGACCAATGTTAGTTTCATTATTTTTTTCTTTTCATTATTTATTTTATTTGGGTTAGCCAATTAACATTAATTCACTTTTTTTCCCTGTAAGCACTTTTTGTGCATCATAATGTGTCAGTTACTAGACAGTGAAAGAAATTCTGGAATGAAGATAAGACTAATGAATACATTTTAAATTTCTACCTTTTATATTATATCGGATATAGTTAATTCTAAATGTAATCAAATTTCAGGTTAAATGAGTCAATTTGGTCAGCATATATAGATATAAGGCAGATATATTCTTCACCGATTACAAGTTTACGCTAAGCATAAAGTTCAAGTAACAACTGCATTAGGACCTATGTTATCTTTTGAAACACCAAATATCTTGGCTTTAATTTTCCTTTGTGATTAAAATAGCTTGATAGAGTTAATTTTTAATAACTAACGATGTTGATTATATATGGTATATTTTGGAAGATCAAATAACTGAATATATACCTTTGTCAAGATGATTTGACAGGCAACTTTCATTGTACTGTGTTTGTAGCAAAGCCCTTGCATCCAGTCATATGTACTACTCATTTTAAGCATACTTAGTCATTTATCTGTTTCAAAATAACATCTACTTACATTAAAATTGTACTAGGAGACATTTTCCCCACTTTATCACTGTAACATTAACAAGGTCTTTTGCTTTGAGTTAGGGGTATAAGAAAGGATTGCTGTAGCTTTCCTCTGAACAAACCCTCTTCAAAACAAATGTTAAGAGCTTTCTAGTCAATGGTGATTATTACACAAATTGTTTTATCATTGGCGGCTTCTTTTTAAATAATCAAAATCATTTCAAGAAAAGCATAATGTAAAACATCTCCGGGAAAAGTAACACAGGTTTCCATTCAAAAATATGTGGCAAGAGACTCAATCTCATAACCTAGATTCTATAAAAAAAATCTCATGGGCATCAAATGTCAAATGGAATACTGCTAGCTCCAGGAATAGAAAATGAGGCCTTCCATTAAAGCAAGAGGATAGAATTTCAATGTCACAGAATCTGCAAGGATAAAATGCATTAGACCATGAATGTATAGTTTAGCTAAATATATTAAGTTTTAACAGATGGGCAAAAGAATGAAAGCATGAAAAATTATGTTGCCTATTTGGTTTCTATATAACTAGAGGTTATAACATGAATCATCATGTTGAAGAAAATTGCATTTTAGTCTTTTATTTAGTAAGGAAACTTGAAAAAAAATACTTCTGAATAAATGTTGTTCAATTATAAAAATATCATATATTAACAGCTGCTTACTTTCCCAGAGTAGAGAACTGGTTCTAGTAAGCCGAGAAGAGTGATAGAGTAGAAGAAACATTAAGCTAGAAGTCAGAAGAATTGGGTTCTGCTTAACGTTGCCTAATTTCTTCAACTCTAAACCAAGTGTCTTCTACTTGCTCTTCTTTATAAGGTAAATACATGGAAACACTCAATAAATGTTACTCTCTTGCACTAAAGTGTGGCCCACAGACCAGTAACATTGGCATGGCATGGGGGCTTGTTAAAAATGCAAATTTGGGATCCTATCCAGCTCTAATAATCTCGGGCCCTATCCAGCTCTAATAATCAGAAACTACATTTAAACAAACTTTCCAGGTGATGAGTATATACACTAAAGTTTGATAAGTACTGTATTAATGTTATAGTAATAATAAACATTGGTATAATCCTGTATCTGTTTTGCTGAAAATATTAAAGTGTGATTTAATATATGTAACATGCTCTAAAAATGTGAAGGGTAACAATGGTGGTGGTGGTGGTGATCATGATGATAAATAGAGTGGAAATAATGTGTATGTTGGATTGGCCCTTAATAAATATTATAGGCCTTTCTCTCCTGTCGGGTTCTATAAGATACATGAAAAATTTCATGCTTCCCAAACATGAAACTACTCTCTGTGTCATGTTACTCTGAGTAAGACCCACACAAAAATCTGTGAGTTTAAATGTAGGTGTCAAATAGGGATGGTAATTAAGGGGCTAAAACACTGATCTGAGGCAAATGAGAAGGAAGAAGCAAACAGAGAATCTCACAAGCTCAAAAATGATGTGTGTGAGTATCCAAACTTCTCTGAATCACTAGTCAGAATAATTTAAAATAGAACATGGCATCCATATAAATCATATAAACAAGGAGTGTCTATTGATAATCTCATCAGTAATGGAAGCTCTATAGAAGAGAATGTATTTTATTACCTTTCCCCCAAAAGTTGAGAAATAGCCTCAAGAAAGAGTGCTCTTTCTTTCTGTAGCACCCAGCACCCAGGTTAAATTAATGGATTAAGCCACTATCACTCAGAACATCAATCAGAAATGAGTCTTTTCTAAGTTGGTATATACTTTATTTTTCCTTTTGCTTGAGATAATTCTAATAACATCTAAAATTAATGCAGGCAAAGTATACGCTTCTATAAAGAGAGGCATGATTTTTGGAGGTGAATGGAGCTGAATTCAAACTTTAGCTGGGCATTTAAAAGTTGTGTAACATTGGGCAAGGGAAGTAACTGCTCCCTCCCACATCTTCCCTGGTGTAGGGGAGAGGGCCAGATTTGAAAAGGGTTTTCAGTGTAAAAGTGAATTGAAATACTAATAAAGTATGTACTTCATAAAACAAAAATGTGTTAAAAAACAAAAAGTCTAAAAGAAAATGATCCTGGGAAAGAAGTTAATATAAATAATCCAGAATTGAATGAGTATCCTGAAATTATTATCATAAAATAATACTAATAAGAGTAATAGAGCTATTTTTTCTAGAAAAATACTGTTATAGTCTTCAATATAGACAAAAACAAGAATAAGGGTGATTTAGTAAACGTTTGAAGGCAGGCATAGATTCTTTTTCTGATGCAACATGTGACTTTAAGAAATGATGGAAATTGCTAATACTTAAAAATCCATGGCCTGGCTCAGTGGCTCGCTCCTGTAATCCAACACTTTGGGAGGCCAAGGTGGGTGGATCATGAGGTCAAGAGATCAAGATCATCCTGGCGAACATGGTGAAACTCCGTCTCTACTAAAAATACAAAAAATTAGCTGGGTGTGGTGATGTGCACCTGTAGTCCCAGCTGCTGGAGGGGCTGAGGCAGGAGAATCACTTGCACCCAAGGCAGAGGTTGCAGTGAGCTGAGATTGTGCCACTGCACTCCAGCCTGGCGACAAAGCAAGACTGCTTCTCAAAAAATAAAAAATTAAAATTAAAATAAAAAAATTCCACACACAGTCATTTTTACTGCAGGTAGATAATGTTTGCCTCTGAAGCAAAATGCTGACCAATGTTCATCAGAACAAAAAAATTTATAAAATTCCTCATCAGAATGATGCATCAAAAGAAGACAGTACCACACAGCAAACACAAACACAGAAAATAAAAATTTTCAAAAGTTATACTCAAACAAATCACACACATTTGCATGCTACATCGCAGATAGCAAACCCTTTTCTTGCTGAGTAGATTCTTTCTCAGAGAAATAGATGAAGCATAGTCACTGGCCTCCAAATCCTATAATTATCCAATAACATAATGATATTGACACAATTATAGCAAGCAAAAAATGTATGTATTTTTAAAGAACTTCCCCAGCCCTTTTTTCTCCATCTCCCAGCTCACCCTAATGTGTATAAATAAAACAAAATAAATAAATTTCTAGGGAAAAAAGTTAACTTTACAATTTCTAAATTGATAGGCCAATGTAAATTACAAATAATAAACCACAGAGAGACTAGCAGTAATTTGAGAAAATAGTTACTTAAAATACATTAGTAAAAAATTATATAAAAGCATCAGTTTCATAATTCATAATTGAAAACTCTCTTTAAGCTTGAAAACATAGATTTCTGATCTCAATTTAAATTGTAAAAATGAGCTACATAAAAACACTCAACATCATTTTAGAAAACATGGTTAAATTATTAATTTAAATGAACATTTTTAAAATTACTAAATTTACTGTTTGGAAGATTATTGATTAATACTGTCCAATAACTTTTATATTTCCATGAAACTGAAAATATATTTTAACTTCATAATTAAAAGTTAATTTCTTATAAAATGACCATTGGGGACTATTTTGTTTATAGACTGATCGAGTACATACTTTTGAATTCTAGATAATAATTATGTTTATCTTTTTAACTTAAAGCACAATCATAAATATTTTAAAGGAATCTAATGAAACATATTAATCTTAACATATCAGAGTAGTGAAAATAAATTTTTCTGTTGTCACTTATATGTCAACATGGTTCGTACAGCAGGGGTCAGAGTCAGTATTATATGTAGACCCTTATGGTTACAACATGCTCCACAGACCATGCAAAAACCTTTGCTGCTATACAACATACAATTCTGTAATCACTTAAAGTATCAGTTTAACCTCAACAATGTGAAAAATTCTTTTAGTATGCTGATGTATAAAATTTTATGTCAATAAATCTCTATGCTAATTGGTCCAATTGCATTGTAATATAAATCAATATTCATGTTTCAGACTACATGACATAATTGTTCACTATCTTAAGTTTGTTTAATTAATAGTTAATTGAAGAAAATGATGTCATTTACAACTTAATTACTATTTATTTTTCCTTCAAATTCTGAATATGAAATTTTATTGTTAAATAATAGATATAAATGGGTGACCTCAGGTTAATAGTATATCATATTTTCCCATATCCTTAAATAGTTTCAAGAATATTATCTTTGCATATTATCTATGGATGATTATAATTTGTTAAGCTGCTACCAAATATCATAGGTTCCAGCTATTTAAAAAAATATTTCAATAGACATTCTGGTGCCTATACTAATTGCTTTTAATATATTTTTGGAAGCAAAACAACTTCATCAAAATGTATGAATACTTCTGAGGTCTTTGATATATAATGTCATATTGCCTTCCAAAGAAAGTATGCCAATTTCTAATTTTCGTCAGCAATGCATGGAAGATTCTGATATACTATATACTTACCAATACTAACTATATAATTTTCTTAATTTAGCTATTTTTTCATAGTTTTCTTTCACATTTACCTTATTACTAAAGGGTCCAATATTTTAATACCTTAATTGCATTTTTATAAGTCTTTTATGGATAGGTTCTTTATGACCTTTGTCCACTTTTCCATGGGTTTACTTTTGAAATAGTTCAGGATGTAGCAAACATATGATCCAAGAATTGACATTTTACAGAGGTAAAATTATCTCTAAAGAATGTCACAGAATATAAATTGCAGTTAAAACCCTGTATGTGACATAGGAAGTTATCTGCCAAGAATCAAAAAGACAAGCAGCATGTCATAAACATATGGAATTAGTTGCTCTCCATTCTTTCCGGTTCATCGCTAGCACACCTTCCCTCACCCATTGAGGTTCCTTGTCATTAGCTGTTGTGAAAAGAGAACAGTGAGCTGTGAATCAAGATCCTCTGACAAATAATTGTACAAAAAAGCACTGCAACAGAGGGTAGCATATCAGTTGCCACAAAGATAAGGATGCTTTATGCAGGCAAAGACCTTTGAACAGCTAAACACAGAAGCCTCTTCATACACACAGTACAGTGATCTACTTTATCATTCATTCAAACACATTTTTTTTCCATTCATCAGAGCATCTTTTCATTTTATTTGCTGTTCAAAACACTAGGACACAAAGGATGTGCTTCATCTTGTATGCTACTGAAATGAAATCTTGAGGTTAAAAGAAAAAGGAAAAAAAAAAGCCTTGCCCTAAATTTCCTTTCAAAAGTGAAGTGTGAAAGGACATCAAGCAGAGGACACAGTGTTATTGTTGCAAGAAAGTCAATTCTGCCAAGTAGAGTCCAAAGCCATCAGCTCAATCTCTTCCTTACTCTCAATGAATAATAATAATAATTAAAACAAAACAAAAAACAAGGAGAAAGGGTTCCACTTGTGGAAACAGAACTTATTGTCCTTCCTCTTGATTATCATGACCATCTATGAGCACAGCTGTTTCCTTTCTCTAACTAATCCTAAAGTCAATGCCATAATATTCGCCCCCTTCTATTACATCCCTAGAACCTATTATACATCATTTAGGTTCTATTCTGAGCAGGAGAAATTGCAAATTTATCTTTTCATTGAGCAGCAACTAGAAAACCTAACTAATTTAACTTGGCATTGAGAAGTTGACAAATAATTGTTTAATATTTATAGCCTTTAAAATTTGTACAAAATTTTTTGTACAATTA
Organism: Cheracebus regulus; assembly: GCA_963574635.1. Classification (NCBI taxonomy): domain Eukaryota; kingdom Metazoa; phylum Chordata; class Mammalia; order Primates; family Pitheciidae; genus Cheracebus; species Cheracebus regulus. Next base: position 43,314 of record CAUYQU010005995.1, read on the forward strand.
TATATATTATAGACATTATCATGGACTTTTTATAATGTCAAAATACATATTTTTTCAAACCAGCTGAAGAAGTAGGCCATCTAAAAGTTCTTCTTGACATAATTTTATTTGCTACAGAGTATGCAGTTTTATATGGGGGTCATTATATAAGTTTCTGTAAACTTTATAATTTTAGGTAAAATGTATTATTATTTGAATGGGGCTTTTAAAAGCCATTAAAGTAAATACATATTAGAACCTTCACCTATAGTGCTATATCTAGCAGAGAGGATTTAATACTAGATGGGCTCTTCTTGGTGACCACAGGAAAATTTTATTAGTTCAAATAACAAAAGAAATCACTAACAATGAGAAAATGAGACAAGATCATATGTACATTGATAGCTTTTATTAACCCACTTAGCCTATAGTAATCACTAAAAAAAAAATGCTTCTTTAATGAAAAACTGTACAAAGAACAAATTAATCATAGTTTCCCCATGTGATTCTTTGGCAATTCAGAGGCATGCTAGAATTTTAAATCATATTGTTAACTGTCCACATGAGCAGAGTGTACTCCTTGTTACTAAGATTTGATTTTATGGCTATATATTTTTAAAAGATCTTAACATTTACCAGATCTTGTAAATGATTTTATTTGATTGTGCAAATAATTCTCCCACAGCCCCTTCCTATAATCCTCTACTCACATGGTTTCCCATAAACCTGACATTGAAAATTGATTTGTAAATTAACCACAGGACTGAAAAACAGGTGTTATCTATGTACACACACATCTTCCACAAAATTTTTTTATTTTGATATGAGGGAATGGTAATAACAATCAAAAGCTGATTTATTTCCTGATCATTTCATGAGCACACCATTGTATAGAGAAGACTACTGTGTGTTTACTTTGTTTTTTTGTTTTTTTTTATTTTATTATTATTCAGTTCTAGAATATTGTCCCTGGCTAAATTTATGCTGTTCCATCTTTGCTAAGAGAATTTTCAGAAATTTGATGGTATTTCTTTGTCATATCACACCAACTCCACTGAGAACAAATACAGATTTCCTTAAGCATATAAAATGAGTAAGATTTCAGCTGTAACCATGTTTCCTGGATTCTGCATGGGAATATTGCTTTGTGGGGCCTAGCAGTAATAGGTATTTTGGCTGTTTGGAAGGTAATTTGTATACTTGTTCTCTCTGAAGGATGCTCAGCTTACTTTGATATTAATATTTTGTATTATATGACCTATTAAATTGATTTTTTAAGGCCTCAGGCAAAAAGAAAGCAAAGATTTTTTTTTCTCTAGATGTCTCCTTTCTCAACTTGGTTGCATTTTGCAAAAAGGAGCTGTTAGTTCTAATATTTAACTCTAATATTAGAGTTGTACTGTGGGGGAGCCTACATGGCAAGTCTGAGCATTTTATCCTAGTGTATGGAGTAGTGTTGAAACACTGAACACTCCAATGTATGTTTGCTTCGAAATAAATAAGCTCATTCTATGATTTGGAAGTGAATCTGCCAAAATTCAATCAGAAAGCAACGAAAATCTACACAGTTATCTGGGTAGGTATAGGCACTAAAGTATCTATCTTTTAATTCAACATCTTTAATGACCTCAATCTCTTGTTATCTTGCCTGATTTTTAACTCATTAAAAAATACGTGAGGCCAATAAACATATGAAAAAATGCTCATCATCACTGGTCATTAGAGAAATATAAATTTTTTTTAAAAAAAGTCTCCTCTTCCAGTCTCCCATCTTATCATTGAGATCTCATTTAGAGTCATCCATTGGTACTGCTTAACTTCCAGTTAGAGCATTTCACTGTCTTCCCTCATGCCATATGTGAATTCAGAACAATGTGGTTTATGTTTATTCTAGAGGTGCCATCCTCATCCTCAACCTGACAGCCGCAGACACACAGCACATGACATATCTTCTCATTACCCATTCCCTTCTCGGCTTTGGTGCCTGGGCTTGTCCACAGCATGCATAAGCCGTGCCCAGCAGCCACGAGGAGTGGGAGAAAACCACTACTGCTGCTAGGGCCTCATGTGGCCAGCTGGCCAGCACTTCCCACCTGCCATGCCAATGAAACTTTTCTTCCCCTGGACAAGAAGGTCACCCCAGTCTAAACCAGGCGAAGAATACAATGACAAAGGAAACTATTTGCACTGAGCAAGGTGTTTTTTCCCCCAGGATCTCCCACTTTTGCCCCTTGAACTATTTTTTTTTCTTTTCTAAATGAGAGGGCTTCTATCTCCAGCACTTGGCTTAGGATGGGAAAAATAATGGAGAAGCTACCCTTGCTGGCTGATAACTGCAAATTCAACAGGGCTCATTTGAGACAATCTAAATCTAGAGCTACAAACAGCCCCCGAAATACATTTTTTTTTGTCTCAAATTCGATTCCCAGCTTCCAAATGAAGACCTGGAAAAGAAAATCTGATCTGAGGGATCCATATCCAGGCAACACGCACAGTGTAAATGGGCAGGACCAATTCTTGCTAACTAAACCCCCCACCACATGGAAGGAGGCCATGCTCCATAACATAAATGAGGCCCAGGGATCTCAAAGGTTGCCAGCAGTAGAGAGGATGGAGGCATAGATGAGGGCAAATAAGTCCTATTCTCTAGGCTTTTCCTTCTTCATGGGTGCATGTTGTATTTTCACTCAGGGGTGGCACCTGCCAAGGTCGCCAGGACTCAGGGACAAAAAGATGGAAGAGAAAAAGAGGCACTTATTTTCTCTCTCCCTCACACTCTGAGTTTTCATTGAAAGAAGGAAGGGAAATGAGAGTCACCTCTATTTCTTTGTTTTTCCTAATGGGCAACCAACTCTTTTCACCACCTTTTGCTTGACATCCACAGACTGCTTAAGTGTTAACCAGCTCAAGGGCAGAGGGCCAGTGTGACAGCTTTCAGTATCCCAAGCTCTTGCCCAGCGTCCCAGAAGGATTGGGTCACACACTAGCTTGAAAATGAATGCAGGGTTTTACTGAGTAGTGGTGATTCTTGGCAAGATGGATGGGGAGGTGAAAGGGCAATGGAGTGGGAAGATGGTCTTTCCCTGGAGTCTTGGCCATCTAGTGGCCGAACTCCCCTCCAACTGTCCCCATCCGAATTCCTCTGGGCATTCAGATGTTCCTTCTCTTCTCTGTCTTTTTGCTTCACCTTTCTTCCATTTGTCTTCTGTTGTCTCCTCATCTCCTTGTATGCCTCTGGAGTCTGGGTTTCGGAACTTACATAAGTATAGGATAGGGAGGCATAGCAGGCCAGAAGGCCAATTTTGGGGTATAATAACAGAAATTCCTGTTTTCACTTATGTCTGCAGGTCTCCAGCCTTGAGGGTGGGGACTTTGCCAGTGAACTGCCCTCTTCTACCCAATATTTCTCTGTCTTCTGTCCATATCCCTATACTCACTACCTGGGTGATGGGATCATTCACATCCCAAACCTCAGCATCATGCAACATACCCATAAAACAAACCTGTGCACGAAACCTTGAATCTAGAACATAAATTGAAACTATTAAAAAGTAAAATAGGGAACATATTCACATTATAAACCAATGTTATTTTTTTTAATAGATAAATTCTTTAATATTGGAAAATATAATAGAAATATCTCCTGGGGCTAAAAATTGCTTCCCAAGAGATAGTGACACTACACTACTTTTAAGATTTCTGACTTCACCATTCAAACAGAAAGGGATTAAATGAAATACTCTCTGTAAAGATGCTAGGGAGATGCCAAATCACAGGAATTGCTGTAACATTTTTCTAGATGCTCTCTGGTACTATCTAGATGTTACAGGTGGTTAATTTCTTTCTTTGTTGGCTCTGAATAATGGTGTGACTCATCCTGCAACCAGGAAAGATGAATGTCCTCACCAACATGGAACCTTAAGGTGAGGAAAATACTTGCTCAACACTGGATTCCCAACATCCAGCATATTATTACCACATTGTAGTTGCTCAATAAACATTTGTTGAAGAAATAAATAGACAAGTGAAAGTGAAAAGGAAAGACCAGAAATCTAGACAGAGTACTCTCACGGGAGTTGAGAGGAGTCAGCTGCAGTCCAGCACAGTTTCTGGGTTGAAAAGCAAGGCAGCAACAAGAGCTTTGCCAAGCTTACTGAATGAAGCAACTGCCTGTAACAACATTGAACGGTGTCGTTGTAAATAAACACACAGAAAGCACCTGTCTGTAATTTTATATGCAGAATGGTAGAATAAAAGAGAAATAGGATAAAGGTGAGCAGGTCAATTCCCTCAGCTCCTCAGTGTCTTAACATTATCAGTTTTTTAATGCACAGTTTATGGAATAAAATATGTGACACCAGCTAGGTAGTTTGAGCAAGCTATCAGGAATCTCCAAAGATTGTTGGGTTTTCATAAGTAATGTTTCCTTTTGATTTTTGAGGTCACATTTGTGAGTGTGCATTCATGTATGTGCCACAGAAGACACACGCACAGAAGGATCTAATGGCATGCAGGAATTATAGACACCAAGAAGAGAAGGGGCAGAGCTGTCACTTAACCCAGAGGAGTAGTGGGCAATGTTTGCAGTGGATGCATGTGTGATGTCTCCATCATTCCCCGCTAGAAAAATTACACATTTCACAGATTAATCCTCAACACCTGGGACGTGATTCTTTGCATAGATAACTTCACAGTACAGTTAAGAAAGAAGTCAGGCTGCTTCCAAGAATATTGGTGCTGTGATATCCTACTGCCAATATCATACTGCCAAGAATATTATCTTCTATGAGGTGGAAGATAGTGGTTATGTACCACTACAGTGAATGGGGTAGTGATTTTAGGGGATGATAAACATAACAGTACATCAGAATTATTCCAGGTGGAGTGGAATGGAGTGGAATAGTGCCACTCTATAAGACTTAGATTAGGTGGTAGTCCTCATCATATTGTTACAGGATCCTTGGGGTGTTGCTTTTCTGGCCTGAAACCTCTGGCTAGTGGCACCTTTGCCTGAGTTTTGCTTGGGCCCACTGGGCTTATTCCACCAGCTCAGCCTGGCAGGCTGCACTCAGTTTATGCTGCCAGCCTGGATCCCACTCCTGCCAAGGGCAAATCAGGCATAGAGTGGTGAGGGGTGTGTGAGCAAGCATGGGGTCTGGTGACTGTACAGTCAGACATGCCGGCTGCCACAGCAGGACAAGAAACTCCAGGAGCTGGAACAGGAACTGGCTCTCTGTGAGGCTGTAGCTAGACCAGGCACACTGCAAGCAGCTTCCCTGGGTGGCACTGGGGAACTTAGTCACACCCAGAAGCTTGGAGATGCCAGGCACCACAAGCCCACATAAAGGGAACCACAACCCTGGCTCAGGAAGCTCCTAAGTCTGTGCTAACAAAGAGGCTGCAGCTCTTTCCTTCTCTTCATCCACAACATGGCCAGTAAGGAGCATGCTTCAGCTCCATTTGTGTTACAGCTTTTTTAGCTCCACCATTCAGTGGGTCCCAAGTGCTTGTCTTGCAACCAGGAAGAATGTGGTAAACAGATAAATGGAGGGTGAGCAAGATACAGAGGAGTTTTACTGAGTAATATGACAGTTCACAACAGACTTGCACGGAGTAGCTCCTTTCTGCTGCCAGGGCATTCTGATGAGCATTCAGATCCTAACACAGAGGAGACCCTGGAGTGGGAAGCTTCTCTCTGCAAGCAAGTCATCCTGTTCTCTTCCCAGCTCTCAGTAGACAGGAGGCCCTGGAGTGGGTAGCTGCTCTCTGCTGGTGGCCACTCTGACATCTCCTGCTATCAGCAGAGAGAGTAGCTGCTCTTGGCAGCTGGTTGTCTCATCATCTGCCAAGCTCTGGCTGAGCCTGTAGCTTTTATGGGCCTCAGATGGGAGAAAGTGCATGCTAATTGGTCCATGGGCAACCATGGGTAGGCCCAGAAAATACACCACAAGTTCCCACTCTGGTCAGTGGGAACCACAGCCCTGCCCAAGCCTTCTGGCCCTCCCTGGCCTGAACATGGGGCACACTCTTCTGCCCAGGAATCTGGCTGCATCCGGCTGCCATTCATAGCCCCTGGACTTGGCACTGACTTTGCTCTGAGATCAGAATGGGCACCCACAACAGAAAGAAGCCAGGCAGTGAAAGCAGGCACTTCAAAGCCTGTGAGGGCAACTGGGGCTTCCTGGGACCTCAAGAGTGCAGGGATGCCTGAGGCTGCAGCTGTGGTTTGGGTGGTTGCAGCTGCACAGGGTTGGAGGGAGTAGCCAGAGATCCTGCCCACTCTGTGGAGCAAGAGGCCATTTGCCACCATAGTTTGGGCAGCAGCAATGACACCCAGGGAGCTCCCACCCGAATTCTAAAGGGGCAGGCTTCTGCTCGTCCCCAGCTTTTGCTGGCTCCATGGAGCATGTAGCCCCAGACATACCTCCCTGCTGCAGCTTGTGTGATGAAAGCAGCTGGCTGTCAGAAGCAGCCACTGACAATATCCCCAATTAATTTACCAGTCCAGGAACTATGAAACCCACAAAGATGATGGCAGAAAAATGGACTATTACAATCTTAGGCTAACAGAAGCACCAATCTAGCTGCTGTGCCAGGTGTGCAATTGTTACTTTAAAAAACAGCCTCTAGAACTATGCACTGGTACTAATTTGGAAATGTGTTCTTTTCCACACTTACCAGGAAGCAAGTTCAGAAGCAAGGTACATTCTCCTAGCATAGATATCACCAAGCATTCCCCAAAACTCCCAGGGTTATCTGATCTCTCCTTAGCTACAGTATTGCCTGTGGGATCTTGATTATCTGAAAACCTGTGGAACATTGCTCTGGTCCACTATAGAGATGACATTATTGGACCTTAGGAAGAGGCAGAAGCAACTACCCTCTACTAGCAAGTACTCTGTAGTAGTTTGCTACAGAAGCAACAGGAACAGGAAACTACTGCAATACTCATGAAAGTGACTTGTACCAAGTAACATGTACAATCAAGTTTATAGCAATATTATGTACAGTAGAAAAATCTGGAAACTACTCCAACATACATTGACAGAATGTATTAGTCTAAATTGTCCAAGAAGCAGACACCAAGATGGGATTACACTTGCAAACATTTTGTTAGGGGGATACCTATGTTAAAGGAAGTGGGGAAGACAGTGAGAAAAGCTAAGAAAGATGCAAGTCAGACTCAAGAAGAGAGGAAGAGAAGATTAGGCAGAAGAATGAGAGACTGTCGTGAAGTAGAAGAATGAGTCAGCAAAGTTACTGAGAAATTCTTGAACCAAAATGGACTGACAAAGGAGTCTTGTGTCTCCCAGGTAAGGGTCTGCCTTAGAATCCATACTGCACACAATCATTAGCAAGGAGCACACCACAAGAAGCCGGGTGTCAGAAAAACTACTACAAGGGGTTTCAAAGTGAGAAGCTGAAATCCTGGGTCACTTACACTCCTGAAGGAGGTCTACAAATTCATTCACATGGCTGCTACACAGATGGAGGGATAAATTAATCAGATTGTAATCACATAATGGAACATCTTGCAGCAGTGAAAATGAATAAGCCTCTACTACAACAACACAACAGATAAGATTTATATCTGTTGATTTTCTTAAAAATCACAGAATAAGATAGAACATTTTTCATTAACCTCAGTGGCAGGCAAACTAGAAAATATATGCTTCAGGGTGTGTGTGTGTGTGTGTGTGTGTGTGTGTGTGTGTGTGTGTGAAGCTATAAAGCAAAAATAAAAGAATATAAAGAAACATTCATAATGTTGCTACTTGCAGGTAAGGATGAGGGTGAGCAGATGCAAAGTACAGGGAAGGAGTAGGTATATACTGTAGATAATTTTTGAGACTTTGGACTGAATTATTCACTTAATAAAGTATTACATAGTTAACCGGGCGGTGCATGGACCAATGGTAACAGTGTGTCACAAAGCAAGGTTGCGACTCCTCCAATTCTCTGCACATTGTTATGATATATTTAATTATAACAGTCGAATGCTTTCTAAGAAACTTCTTTATAAAACAGGCTATGACTTTACATTGAACATCCTCAGGGAGACTGTGTACTCACCCAATCACTGCTGTCACTCCCAGAATCAGGTTACTTAGGAATCAGTATATAAAAGGAAAATTCTCTAAAAACCAACCATATACCCCAGAGCTTAAAGTATATTTAAAAAAAATTTTTTTAAAGAAACTAGCCCTAATCCAGAGCAAAAAAAAAAAAAAAACAATAGATTGTCCCTTTAGCTAATTCAATCAAATTCCATTTTCAGTGGTAGAGTGTGGATTAAAACACTTACTTTTAAATTTTATACCTAAATGCTATCAATCTTAATTTCTGAAGTGCTCAATAAGAAAAAAAATAACTCTGAGTTTTGTACATCCTTCTTTAGAAAATTTTGGCCTGAGAAAGAGGAAGTGGCAATTGCTCTGTAGCAGTTTGTTACAGAAGCAATAGGAACAGGAAACCAGTGCAATATACATGAAAAATAATTGTACCAACACGTACAATAAAGTTTATAGCAATATTGTGTATTATAGTACAAAATGTTGCCTCATTCTTTTTCATGAGGCAAAAACAGTACAATTCAAGATATCAATTTAAAAACAAAATCTCAGGGCAATATCTATAACAGATAATTCACGTAAAATAAAAAATTAATTCTTCAGAGAAACATAAAAAGATATCCAACCTGGCTCATATGAGAAAAGGGCAAACAAGTTAAATTATTTTTCACCTATGAAAACAACAAATTTTATTTAAGTGTTGTAATAATCTGTTAGAATTTGGAGAAATAGTCACTAGATTTGGTAGAAGTGATATAAACCGGTAGAGCCTCTTGAGGATAGCTGGGCAATATGTATCAGAAGTTATCATTATCATACCTTTTACTCAGTTTCCTCCCCAAAATACCTTTTAGTCCAACAGAAATATTCACAGTAATATTTACAGTAACATTGATTAGTAAAAGATTGAAAACAAGCTAAATGTCAAACAATGGGGGAAACAGTATGATTAAACAGATTAATAAAAGCAACTGTTCAATAAAATATAATACAAACATTAAAAGGAATGAGGCTTCTCTTTTCATACTGACGGAGACAAATCACCCAAAAACATTAAGTGAAATGAAAGCTGAGCAATATGAATAATACATTGTCTTTTGTTGCAGGAGAGAATAAAGAATATGAATATAATATGTTTTCAAATGCAATGCAAGGTTTGTATATCTGGAAGAATAACAAGAGCTTGTAACAGTGATGATCTCCAGAAAAGGAAACTGAAGATGAGAAATCAAGCAATGAAGGGGGGATATGGCTTTTACTCCATACACTTTCATACTTCTGAATTTTTTTCCATTTGCATTGCTTGTTATTCGTCACCCACCAAAAAAAGAGAAGGTGGGGGTAAGAAGAAATAAAAGCAGGAAGAAAGGGTAAAAAAGAAGGGAGGAAGAATAAAAGACAGGGAGGGAAGAAGGTTAACAGCAAATTGTCAATAGCAGGGCAAAAAGTCCCTGATTGCATTAAAACAAGAATTTTTTCCCCGTGGAGAACTCAACTTTGCTTCAGCAGAAAATATCTAACAAACATTGTTTTCCCAATTACATCTGAGCCCCTGAAACCTCAGGTTCTCAAGGGAGTGAGTATTGATCTCTTATGGCCCAGCTATATACTCACTGATGAGGAGGAGCTAAAAAGAGACCTCTGTCAGCAATCAGTGCCAGTTGCAGAAAGAGAACATGTAGGCAACCTCAAAGTAAGTAAAACAAAGCAAATAGGATTTTTTTCTAAACCTGCCAGGTATCATGCCAGTGCATTGTGGAAATTTTTGAGCAAAAGCTTAGCCAAAATCCCTGCATGTTTTACCTCAAAACCAGGAGGAATTACTTCATCCCTGGTGATTTACTGGAAATTTAACTGGAAATAAAGGGATGAACTTGATTCAGGCTGAGTAATACCTGGGAAAGAATACGAATGAACAAATGATTGAATCAATAAATTGACTGCTCAATTAACCAATCAATATAATATGCCTTTAATGTATTATTTGCATTGTTATTAAAGTCATTTGCTGGGCATACTTTCCATATGCAGAAATTTACATAATTTGCTCCCTTAAACCTCACATCACTGCACAATAGGCTTTACATTTTCTTCTTCATTTTTTAAACTTTTTATTATGAAATACTTATAGATTCACAGGAAGTTCCAAAGATAATAGGGAAAGGTATCAAATATCCCTCACATACTTTTTCTTCAAGGGTTCAATCTTACATAATTATAACATGACATCAAAACAGGATTTTGATACCAGGACAATTATGTGTATAGTTCTATGTCATTTCATATGTGTTTAGATTTGTAGAGCTACCACTACAGTGAAGATACAGACTTGATGATCACAGATCTCAGATTCCACATGTCTCCTTTGTGCTACCCCTTCTGGTCACACCACACCTCTCCACCGTCTGCCAATCACCAGTGCTCTCTATTTCTATAATTTCGTCATTTTGATAATGTTTTGTAAGTGGAATCATATAGTATATGTCCTTTTGATGTTGGCTTTTTTACACCTAGAATAATGCCCTAGAGAGTCATCTGAGCTGCTGCATGCATCAACAGTTTATTCCTCTTTATTTTGAGTGGTATTCCATAATATGGATATAATACAAATTGCGAAACCACTCATTTACTGTAGGACATTTGATTGTTTACAGACTTTGGCTACTACAAATTAAAATGTTATAAAAAATGTTGTACAGGTTTTTGTGTGAATATAAGTTTTATGCAAATATAATTGCCCACAAGTCCAAGAACTGAGTTGTATGGTAAGTATATGTCTAGCAGATTTTTACAAAACTGCCAAGCTATTTCCCAGAGTTACTACCATTTTCACTGGCAATATATGAGTAATCCAGTTACTCTGAGTCTTTCCCAGCATTTGCTACTGTCACTGTTTTGTTTTGTTTTTCATTTTAGCCATTATATAGTGACATCTCACTTGTAGTGTAGTGGTATCTCTTCTTGTTTTTGTTTTGCACTTCCCTAATGGCTAATGATGTCGGACATATTTTCATGTGCTTATTTACAATCCATATAGCCCATTTTGGTAAAATGTCTGTTCATGTTGTTCAGGTGTTTTCTAATTTAATTTTATTTAGTTTGTGAGTTCTTTATATTCTCTAAATACATGTCCTTTACCACATACATTGTTTGAAAATATTTTCTTCCAGCATAGCGTGCTTTTTCATCCTTTTAACTGGGTCTTTAACAGAGCAAAAGTTTAATTTTAATGAGGTCCAATTACTGAATTTTCTTGAGGGGCAGTATGCTTTTGATGTCATGCCTAAGAACTCTTAGCAACACCTCTCCTAAAAATTTTGCCCTGAAGATTTTGTCTTAGATTACGCTCTAAAGGTTTTATGGTTTTATATTTTACATTTAAAGCTAAGATTCATGTTGAGTTAATTTTTATATAAGGTATGAGGTTTAGGTTTGGGTCTATTTTTTTGCCTATGAATATCCAATTGTCTGAGCACTGTTTACTAAAAAGCCTTCCTCCATTGAATTGAACCTGCTCAAAAATCAAATGACTGCACTTGTGTGGATCTATTTGTGAATTCACTATTTTGCGCCATCTTTGTATCTTTCTTTCCACCTATACCCAGTGTTAATTATTGTAGATATATATTTTTAAAAATCAATGTTAGGTAAAGTGATTCATCTCATTTTTTTCTTTGTTTTCAGAATTGTTTTAGCTATTCTGATTTCTTTGCTCCTCCCTATACATTTAGAATATTCTTGTTCACATACTACAAATACTATGCTGAGACTTTGATTTCAGATGTATTAAACCTGTACACAATTTGGGTAGAACTTACAGCATTACATTGAGTCTTGTATTTCCTAAACACAATATATCTATTTATGTAGATCTTCTTTGATTTCTCTTATCAGCATGTTCTAATTTTCATCATCAAGTCCTATATTGGTTTTTTTTACATTTATACCTAAATATTTCATTTTTTGAACTATTATTAATGCTGTTCTGTTTATTCCAGCTTCCACAAATTTATTGTTACTATGAAAGTAGTATGGATTTTTTAGAACTGTCTTATATTCCCCAACTTTTGTGAACTCACTTATCACTTCTAGAAGTTTTTGGTAGATTCTTGGAATCTTCTACCTAAACCATCATATCATCTACAAATGACAGTTTTATTTCTTCTTTTCTGATCTGTATCACTTTTATACGTATATATACTTTGCTCTGACTAGAACTTCCCAAACTATGTTGAATAACACTAAAGAGAACGAGTATCTTTGTCTGTTCCCAACTTTAGGGGTAAGCATTTAGTCTGTAACTATTAAGAAGGATGTTAGCTATAGGTTTTCCTGTAGACATTCTTCAGCAGTTGCAGAAATTGCCCTCTTTTCCTAGTTTTCAGAGATTTTTAAGGTAATAAGTAGATGTTTAATTTTGTCAAATTATTTTTGTTCATCAATTTATATGATCCTATGATTTTTCTCTTTTAGACCTGTACTATACCCAATTTGGTCATTGTGTATAATTTTATACACACAGCTGAATTCTATTTGCTAAATTTTTAAAAAGATTTTTGCATCTATATTCACGAAAGATATTGAACTATGGTTTTCTTCTTTGTGTGCTATTTTCTCAGCTTTTGCTAGCAGGGTAACAGAATAAGCTAGGAAATGTTCTTTTCACATCTGTTTTCTTAGAGAAATTGTATAGAATTGAAGTTAATTCTTTCTTATACATTTAGTGAATTTTCCAGTGATATTTTAAAAGGAAGTTTTTACATTATAAATCTAATTCTCTTCGTGGCCGTAGGGCTATTCGAATATCAATTTCACATGAGTTCGTTTATACTTCTCAATTAATGGATTCATTTCATTGGTCAAATTAATATCTGTAGAGATGTTTGTAGTATTCTCTTATTATCGTATTTTTTCTGTCTACAGGGTCTATAGTGATATCCCTGTTTTTCCTGACTTAGTAATTTGTATCTTCTCCCTTTTATCTTTGCCAGACCTTCTAGAGGTTTGTCAGTTTTATTGATTTTCTTCAAAACTCACTTCTTGTTTTATAGTATTTTATATTGTTTTTCTGTTTCCAAGTCATTGAATTCCACTCTTATATTTATTATACTCTTTTTTTCTACATATTTTGGATGTATTTTGTTCTTCATTTTCAACATTTTAGAAGTAGATTATATCAATGATTTGAGGCTTTTTCTCTTTTTAATGTAAGCATTTAGTACTATAAGATATTCACTAAATACTGCTTTAGCTGCACACCATAAATTTCAAGTATTGTATTTTTATTCAGTTCAATATTTTGTATTTCCCTTGTGACTGCCTCTTTGATCCAAGGGTTGTTTATAAATGCATTTTTTCCCAATTATCTGGAGAGTTTCCTGTTAAATTTCTGTTGTTTATATCTTGTTCAATTTCATTGTGGTCAGGAACACACATTCTCTGTGAATTCCATTCTTCTAAAATTACATAGATTATATACAATCTATCTTAATATATATTCCACAAGTGCTGGAAAAAATATTATTCTAGTCATGTAAGGTGGAACCTTATATAACTATCACTGATACCCTGTTGGCTGAAGGTGTTGAGTTCTTCTATATTCTTGTTGATTTTCCATCTAGTCCTATAAATTGCTGAGAAAGGAATATTAAAATCCCCAGCTATAATTATAGATTGGCCTTCAGCTCAATTCAATTTTTCAGTTTTTGCTTTATATAAGTTGTAGTTTGCTTGTTTAGTGCCTACACATTTAGGATTGCTATTTCTTCTTGACAGATTAGCACTTTTATTATTATGTAATGTTCTTCTTTGTCCTTGGTAATTTTCTTTGCTATGAAATATACTTTATCTAATACTTCTATAGCCATTCATTCTTTTGATTAATGTTTGCATGATATATGTTTTCTTCCTTTTATTTTAAACCTACATGTGTCATTATATCTGAAGTGAGTTTCATTATATCTGAATGAGTTTCTTGTACAGAGAATATAATTGTGTCATTTTCCTATCCACTCTCCCACTCTGCCTTTTAGTTGTTATTAAATGAAAGAAACATGAAACATCAGAAGGTTAAGAAAGTAGAAAGAGCCTAGGTGTGTTGGCTCATGCCTATAATCCCTATACTTTGGGAGGCCGAGGTGGATGGATCACTTGAGGTCAGGAGTTTGAGATCAGCCTGGCCAACATGGTGAAATCCCATCTCTACTAAAAATAGAAAAAGTAGCTTGGCATAGTGGCTGCCTCATAGGCTTGAACCTGGGAGGCAGAGGTTGCGGTGAGCTGAGACTGCACCATTGCATCCAGCATGGGCAACAGAGTGAGACTCTATCTCAAAAAAAAAGAAAGAAAGAAAGAAAGAAAGAAAGAAAGAAAGAAAGAAAGAAAGAAAGAAAGAAAGAAAGAAAGAAAGAAAGAAAATAGTGAAATGGCACACAACTTTAGGACATCAATGATCACGTAAAACAGTTTTCTTCATTTTTAAAACAATAAGGGTCATGAATTCCCATTATAAAAGTGAAAGTTTAGAAGTTGATAAGTTTAAAAAATAATGTTATTTTTCACCTAATGCCACACCCATGAATTTGGTATGCACACTCTCTGGCATTTAATCACAAATAAATAAAGAGAATGAAAGCAAGAGACAGTAGGAGTGACAGAAAGTTTAGTTTTTCAAAAGGTCCACAATCTACATATTTTTCTATAACATGCTTTTCTCTTTGGACTCCATAAGAGTACATATTTATCTCACTGTCTTAGACTAGGCATTAATAAATAATATGAATCTACTGACATTTATACAATTTCATTTCCTGATTTTGCTACTAGAAGGATTTGAATAACTTATTTTCAACCCAAGTTACATAACATTATATTATCTATAATATGCATTTTATTGATACTATAAACAAATTAATGAACATAGTAACTTCTAGATGAGCTCTATAATCCCCACTGTACAGAGGAAGTAACTAGGGCCAAAGGGAGTTATATGCTTTTTTCTATTAACTGGTGGGACAAACATTCAAAACCAGGGTTTCCTATTTCCTTTTCATCGCACAATGTTGACTATAAATGAAGCCTGAGAAACCCAGCACTACCCATATGTTAGGCATGTTTAAAATGCTATGGTAAACCCACATGGCATGAGCTTACCTATGTAACAAACCTTCACACGTACCGCCAAACATGAATGTTAAAAAAAAAATGCTTAGATAGTTGGCCATTTTCTTTGTAGCATTCATTTGATTAGAAAATACCTTCAACACATATGAAACAAATATTTCATATTGAACCAGCCAATGATTAGTTCAACATAAACACAGAAATGTACAGATTCTGTGCAAGATCAGAGGGGGCATTTACACTAGTTTCCTTAGCTTTTGGAAAGCATCCCCATATTTTCATATTATTTTATTTCAATCCAGATGGTTAAAGTCAAGTTGATATGATAAATGTCATTACTCTATCGAAATTGTAGCTTAAGTAGACCTCTGGCCTATTCAAGCTTCCGCTAGTGAGTGTTTATCCAAATGAAAGAAACACTTTTTGAAAGGACCACATTTCTTTTATTTTACAGTAAATTTAGCCTATGAAGAAACTTACACTAACTTGATATACCTCAGTATTCACTAAAAGTTAAATTGAAGACAATTTTTTCTGCTTTCTCGTTCCTCCACTACAGAACAGAAAAAAATAGAAAATGTAAGGGTATTTCTCAGACATCCATTGTATAACAGAGTTATTTTGCTTGTAAAGAATAGCACCTAGATAGGAGCTGCATTCTAAGGATACTAGTACAAAGATACTTTAAAGCCTTCAAACATATGTAAAATATGACCATATTTAAGGAAATTTCTCTCTAATTTATGCTACGAATTTCAAGAGCTTTATCCCAAATTAAAATGGTAAGTGGCTGTGAAAAATTATAAAGGGGTACAAAATTACATTTTAATACTACTTTATGTATGGATGCCTGTTTAATATAGTGAAAAATTATCTTTGTTTCTAACACATTATAAGTCAGTCTTCTTCTAAGATAACCTTTTTTATTTTGAAGATGAATTCATCTTTAATCAAGTAAATGACTCTTGATGATTGTAAATAAATTTTTTAATTTAGGAAATAAATAACACAATTGTTAGCTTTGTCATGAAAATCCAATTAGAAAAAAGTGACTTGAAATACAGAGCCATTTCATTGCAAGAAGTCACAAAGATTTCCCTTCTTTTCTGGGTCCTTCTTTTGGTCCTTTCTAGACTTTCGGTAGCCATGACACAAGGAAACAGAACTGAAGTAACTGAATTCTTTCTTCTGGGATTTGGTGCCCAGCATGAGTTTTGGTGTATCCTCTTCATTGTATTTCTTCTCATCTATGTGACCTCCATAGTGGGTAATACTGGAATGATCTTACTCATCAACACAGATTCCAGATTTCAAACACCCATGTACTTTTTTCTACAACATTTGGCTTTTGTTGATATCTGTTACACTTCTGCTCTCACTCCCAAGATGCTCCAAAGCTTCACAGAAGAAAATAGTTTGATATCATTTCAGGGCTGTGTGATACAATTATTGGTTTATGCAACCTTTGCAACCAGTGACTGTTATCTCCTAGCTATGATGGCAGTGGACCGTTATGTTGCCATCTGTAAGCCCCTTCACTATACTGTAATCATGTCCCAAACAGTCTGCATCCAATTGGTAGCTGGTTCATACATCATGGGCTCAATTAATGCCTCTGTGCAAACAGGTTTTACATTTTCACTGTCCTTCTGCACATCCAATAACATCAACCACTTTTTCTGTGATGTTCCCCCAATTCTTGCTCTTTCATGCTCCAACATTGACATCAACATCATGCTACTTGTTGTCTTTGTGAGATTTAACTTGATCTTTACTGGGTTGGTCATCATCTTTTCCTACACCTACATCATGGCCACCATCCTGAAGATGTCTTCCACTGTAGGGAGGAAAAAATCTTTCTCCACATGTGCATCCCACCTGACAGCAATTACCATTTTCTATGGGACACTCTCTTACATGTACTTACAGTTTCATTCTAATAATTTCCAGAAAAATATGAAAGTGGCATCTATATTTTATGGCACTGTTATTCCCATGTTAAATCCTTTAATCTATAGCTTGAGAAATAAGGAAGTAAAAGAAGCTTTAAAAGTGATAGGAAAAAAGTGCTTTTAAATTAGCTCCAGTTGTTAACATTCAGCTCAACAAATCATCCAGCACTGCTGTTCTGCCAAAATTTAATGTTTCTACAATAGGAAACATGTAAAAAGATGTCAAATTAATAGTCTAACATCACTTCTAGAGGAATTAGAAAAACAAGAGCAAATCAACCACAAAACTAGCAGAAGAAAGAAATAACTAAAATCAGAAAAGAACTGAACAAAATTGAGACCCAAAAATTTATACAAAGAATGAATGAAACCAAAATTTGGTTTATTGAAAGGATAAATAAGATTGGTAGGCTGCTAACTAGATTCACAAATAAAAAAGGAAAGATCCAAATAAGCACAACCAGGAAGGACAAAGGTGACATTACAACCAATCCCACTGAAATACAAAAGATACTCAGAGAATATTATGAACACGTCCATGAAAATAAACTAGAAAATAGGATTTGGATAAAATCCTGAAAACACACAAATTCCCAAGATTTAATAAGGGAGAAATTGAAACCCTGAGTAGACCAATACCAAGTTCTGAAGTGAAAACAGTAATAAAAACCTACCAACCAAAAAACAAAGCCCAGACCAGATGAATTTGTAGTCAAACTCTACCAGATGTAAAAAGAAGAGCTGGTGCCAATTCTATTACAAAAAAATTGAGCAGGAAGGACTCCTTTGCAACTCGTTCTATGAACCCAGCGTCAGGTCTCTGATACCAAAACCTGGCAAAGACACAATGAAAAAGGAACATTGCAGGCTAATATTCCTGATGAACATAGATGCAAAACCATCAATGAAATGCCAGCAAACCAAATTCAACAGCACATCAAAAGTTAATTCACCATGATCAAGTAGGCTTCATTCTTTGGAAGCAAGTTTCATTTGATACATGCAAATCACTATACGTCATTCACCACATAAATAGCATTAAAAAAATCCATATGATCTCAATAGATGCAGAAAAAGCCTTCAATAAAATGCAACATACCTTCATAATAAAAATTCTCTACAAACTAAGCATCAAAGCAATGTACCTCAAAATAAATGCAATCTATGACAAATCCACAGCCAACCTCATAATTAATGGGCAAAATCTGGAAGCATTCCCCCTTGAAAACTGGAACAAGACAAGGATGCCCACTCTCACCACTCCTCTTCAACATCGTTCTAGAAGTCCTAAGCAGAGCAATCAGGCAAGAGAAAAGAAACAAAATGTACCCAAACTGGAGAAGAAGTTAAACTATCTCTCTTTGTGGACCATATAATTCTATATCTAGAAAACTCTATAAAGACTCTGCCAAAAGGCTCCTGGAGCTAATAAATTACTTCACTAAAATTTTAGGTACAAAATCAATGTACAAAAATCAGTAGCACTCCTATATATCAATAATATTAAGCTGAGCACCAAATCAATAATGAAATTGAATTAATAATAGCTACCAAAAAATAATAAAATATCTGAGAATACATCTAACCAAGGAAGTGAAATATCTCTACAAGGAGATAATTACAAAACACTGCTCAAATAAATCAGAGAGAACACAAACAAATGAAAAAACAACCCATGGATGAGAATAATCAATATCATTAAAATGGCCATACTACCACAAGCAGTCTACAGATGCAATGCTATTCCTATCAACCACTGATGCAATTTTTCACAGAATTAAAAAAACTATTCTAAAATTCATATGAAACTGGAAAAAAAAAAAAAGCCCAAATAGCCAAAGCAATCCTGAGCAAAAAGAACCAAGCCACCACATTATCTGATGTCAAAACATACCATAGGGCTACAGTAGCCAAAACAGTAAGGTACTAGTATAAAAACAGTAACACAGACAGGTGCAATAGAACATAGAACCTAGAAAGAAAGTCTCTCTCTCTCTCTGTCACACACACACACACACACACACACACACACACACACATGCACACATACACATACACACCACAGCTATCTGATCTTTAACAAAATCAACAAAAGTAAGCAATGGAGAAAGGACTTCCTGCTCAATAAATGGTGCTAGAATAACAGGCTAGCAATATACCAAAAAAATAAAACTGGACACCTACGTTTTACCATATGCAAAAGTTAAGTGAAGATAGATTAAAGATTTAAATGTAAGACCTCAGACTATAAGAATCCTAGAAGAAAACCTGGGAAACATCATTCTGAACATCAGCGTTGGGAAATAACTTATGACTAAATCCTCAAAAGCTATTGCAACAAAAAATTTGACAACTTGGACTTAATTAAATTAAAGAGCTTCTGTATAGCTAAAGAGACTATCAACAGAGTATACAGACAACCTACAGAATGGGAGAAGATTTTTAGAAACTATGCATCCAATAAATCTAATTAACAGAATGTATAAAAAACTCAAACTACTCAACAGGCAAAAAACAACCCCATTAAAAAGTGGGCAAAGGATACGACCAGATACTTTTCATAAGAAAACATACAAGAAGCCAACAAACATATGAAAAAACACTCAACAAGACTAATCATCAGAAAAATACAAATCAAAATCACAATGAGATAACCACCTCATACCAGAAAGAATGGCCACTATTATCAAGTCAAAAAACAATAGATGCCGACCAGGCTGTGGAGAAAGGGGAATGCTTATACACTGTTGGGAATGTAAATTAGTTCAGTCACTGTAAAAAGCAGTCTGGAGATTTCTGAAAGAATTTTTTTTAAATTATCATTTGACTAATTAATCCTATTACTGGATAATATCTAAAAGAAAATAAATTTTTCTATGAAAAAGACACATGTGCTTGTATGTTCATCACAGCACTGTTCACAATAGCAACAACGCAGAATCAACCTAAGTGCCCATCAGTGGTGGACTGGATAAAGAAAATGTGGTACATATACATCATGGAATAGCACATAGCCATAAAAATGAACAAACTCAAGTCCTTTGCAGCTGCCTGGCTAAAGCTAGAGGCCATCATCCTAAGTCAATTAACACAAGAACATAAGAAGAGAAAAGCAAATACCTCATGTTCTTATGTATAAGTGCAAGCTAAGTATTGAGTACACACAGACACAGAGATGGGGAACAACAGACACTGGAAAATACTAGGGGGAAAGGTAACAAGTGGGGCAAGGGTTAAAAAAACTAACTGTTGGGTGCTGTTGAAACGGGAGAGTGATCTAATCTCCCTGACAACAGGGGATGTGGCTCACCTTTTCTGTCACCACTACTGCTCAAACCCCTGATGGAAGCAGGAGCACACAGATGGTCAGGTGCAGGAGCTGGGGCAAGCGCTTTGGGCTCTGGCCCCACCGTAGTGTCTACAAGTGGGTGCCTGTGGCCCCAGTATTAGATAAACAAATGCAAATAGAAAGAATCCAAGTCAATTATGTAACAAAACAGCACTCCATCACAAAAGCCTGTAAAATTACAAGAACGCTATTTTAAAATATTGGCACTTGAAGAAAACGATAATCTCAGAAACTGCAAAATTGTCATATTGTTCCCTAAACTGGTAAGCAGATAAACATGACTAATGAATGAGTTTGGGTTTTTTAAAGAAAAATCATTCAAATAAATTGAATAATTCATCCTGAGATGCAAAGTTTAAGTGTCTTCTTTCCTCCTATCTACTTGGATTTATAAAGAGGCAAACCATAATCTAGGAAAATATGCCCTATTTTGAATGTGGCATCTTCTTTTTAAAAGCTGGCCCAATTAATTCAAAATACTTTTAATGGAAAGTCTCATTTCCTGAGCAGTCCATATTTAGATAAATAAGAAAAGACATATATAGCCAGCATTTTCATAGTCTTCACTGACACAAATATCGACAAAAAATATAACATGGCAGTCTTGTGTTTTAAGCTCACTCTTTTGGGACACATTCTCAGGACTTCTTTAATGTAGGAACTGCAAAATATAACTGCTATTACATTGTATAGGAGTTAAAGAATAGAGTCCTCATGTAAAGGTTAGAACATACTTTTCTATCAGTCCTTCAAGGACAGACTTTCAAAATGTTTGATTCTAATAATCCCATGCTGTGAGTAGATTGATTACTCTTCAGTTTGTAAATATAAGTGGGCTATGTGAAATTTCTTAACTGATCACAATGAGATATCACCTCACTGTTATCAGTGATAACAGTTAAACAGATAGTTTAACAACTATCCCTTTTAAAATAGCTACTAAGAAAAAGATATGTTGAAGTTTTGTGTGAAAAAAATCCTTGTACACAGTTGATGGGAATATAAACTGGTACAGCCATTGTAAAAATGGTACAGAGCTTCCTCAAAAAGTTAAAAATAGAACTACCATACAATCCAGCATTTCCACTTCTGGATGTATATCCAAAGGAAATTAAATCAGTATGTTGAATACATATCGGCACTCTCATCTGTAATGTTCATTGCAGCGCGATTCACAATAGTCAACATACATAAACAAATGTCAGTCAACAGATAAACAGATAAGAAAAACATCATACACACATACACACACACACACTGAAATATTATTTAGCCATTAAAAATAAGGAAATCCTGTCATTTGCAACAGCATGGAGGAACTGGGAGAACGTTGTGCTACGTGAAATCAGCCAGATGCAGAAAGACAAATACTGAATGATCTCACTTGCATGTGGAATCTCAGACTTTTCCTACAAATACACCAATTCCACTCCTTTTGTTCCCTCTTGATGGGGAAGTGTTAGGATTGTATACTTTTTCTCAAGCCTTAATGCCAGTCTGGGTACTGAGACTCTCTCATTTATTTCTCCTAGGGCAGTGACATGAAGTGTTTAAGAATCTTCTCCCAATCCAGAAGAGTCTAGTTGGCTGTCTGTGTGTGTTTGTGGTATATGAGCTGCAGAGGCTCTTGCAGGCATATCTATGGAGAGAGCAGGCAAAATGCTCCAGACAACCATGGTCTTGTGGCGTCCACAGGCAGCATGTCCTGGGAGGTTCACGAGCAGCCTCTTGGTGGATTCTGAGGGCAGCCAGTAGAAACAATAATGCTTTATGCTCTGCACCCATGTTGCTGTGAGTCCCTGCCCCTTTCCCTGCTCTGAATTGTCCCAGGACTATTGAATCATTGATTCAGTATTCTGGGTGGGGCAAGAAAGGAAAGAACCCCTTAGGCTGGGGAAATTCTCACTTTCCTCTTTGGGAGAAATCACTGGAAGTGCAGGTCTCTTTGACGTTAAGCTGTGCTGCCTTGAGGGAGGTTGATTCTGGTAAAATGAAACTGCTTTTCTTATCCTCTTCACAGTGTCTATTTTAGGCTTTTTTCTTCAGCAGGATATTTGGACCTCTCTACCGGCCTCCCAGGCTCCACAAATGTACTCTCCTCTGTGGGTGGTTGTCAATCATTGTTTTTGTGGGGACATGAGAGCTGAAATCTCCTGACCACCACTGTGATGATGGTCATATTTTCCTAGCTGCCATCCTGAAAACGTCTTACACTGAGGGAAGGACACAAGCCTTCTCCATGTGAGCCTCCCACCTGAGAGCAGTCATTGTTTTCTATGGGACTCCCTCTTACATGTATCTACACCATGGGACCAATAGGTCTCAAAAGCAGGGGAAAGTGTTGTCTGTGTTCTATGGCATTGTGATTCCTATACTAAACTCCTTGATCTACAGCCTGAGAGTCCAACATGTGAGAGAAGCTCTAAAAGGAAAAGGTAAGAAGCAGTTCTAGATTGGGCCTCCATTTCTAATTGTCTGCACTTGTGGACAACCAGACTCATAGGGTCAATTTTATTTTATTTTTTTTTATTATACTTTAAGTTCTGGGAGACGTGTGCAGAACATGCAGGTTTGTTACATAGGTATACATG